>QKMV01000770.1:2131-16863 GCA_003287335.1 Lednia tumana
CCCTCCACATGAATAACATCAGTCCTGTCAAAGAGGGGACTGTACCCGGCCCCTGGTTTCACAACATTCGCGTGCATTACTTTTTTGAGACTCATATCTCCTGACTAATTTTTTAAAAATTCGCGTGCATGTTTTAGAGATACATTTTTGAAAACATCTTTTTCTACAGAGTCTGGAATTTGAATCTGTTTGAGTCCGGATGCCTTTTTGTTGTCTGACAGTACGAACTGCAAACGACACGACCCGAAACATAAAAGGTATAATGTGAAAACAAAATATTGTGTTGGTTCGTATCACAAAATACATGTTAGCATGCTATGATTCTGTGATGTGCGCTTCACGGATACGATAAGA
The DNA here is from genome assembly GCA_003287335.1 of Lednia tumana. NCBI lineage: Eukaryota > Metazoa > Arthropoda > Insecta > Plecoptera > Nemouridae > Lednia > Lednia tumana. The sequence goes on from QKMV01000770.1 coordinate 2,486, forward strand.
TATGCATTCTTTGGTAGCAAGGGAGAAAAATGTCTTCTGTACCAATTTTTTGCGATATTTGCGCTCAAACGGCAAAGAAAATGTCCGGATATATACAGTAACGTATTTAGGTAAACTACTTTCAGCGATGAAACTTACAGTGAGGTAAGATGGTTGAGCAACAGCAACGCTTCTTTGGGCACATCGATCAGACCACAGTTTTGCAAAGATCTGAAAACAAAATATACCACAACGCTTTTAAACTCACACTTTTCTCAATACGGGTGACACATTTATTCTCCAATTTTCGCAGCTCTAAATACAGTATTCCCGTAGGCGCATCGCATTGCATAAATAAAACGGTATCTGTGGTCTGGTGCCCAACTCTCAAGTGCACTGTCTTGGTTACAGCAGATAACCCGCGGCTCTTTTCGAAACTCAGCTTCGTTAAAATACAAACCCTCTTCAAACAAATTCTAAGCGTTTGCGTTAAGCGCGTGTTCAGTGCCTCCAGAATCAGACCCAAAATTTGGCCAAACCTCTGTCCGTTTTAATTTATTATTTCACCTACAACGAAATCTAAATATACCGGTATAAAAGTGACTCAATAATTTACTTGGATTATTATTAAAAATATCCGATGCAGAGTTTCCAATAGGTGTATTTCGAGCCGGCACCACGATATTTCTGCAGCGTTGTGCAGGGGTTTCTTGGACTGTAGCCAGTATGTCCACGGCTATATTGGGGGAGGTTTACCCCCATTAATATATATCTTTTTTATGGAGACACACCAACGGGTCAGGCAATCTATCAAAACAGCTAGAATTATTCCAGCCCATTGGTTGGAGAGGGAACTTGAGCTTAGTCAACAGTACGATTTATCGACAGGATTTCAACGAAACATTTCAAAGGCATTGAGCAAAATGAATACAGTGTATTTAAATGCACCATGTAGTTGAAATGGATTGCTGAAAATAAAACAAAGTAGTACAAGTTTCAAATTGCTATAAATCAAGAGGGTAGCGATAAGACTTTTTTTAATAGAAACTTATTTCAAAGTTCGGTTTGTTTAAGTAAAAATATAAATCATTGAAGTGTTGTGGAAGATTATACCCGATGCATGATACCTATAACATCAGCGTTGCAAGTAAAGTATTATAAAGTACGAAGCTCTTAGAGTTTGTTTTTGCAATGTAGAGAGAAGTTTAAATTTTGCTCAAAACTATTTTCTAAAACTGCTTGCTTCATGTGTGCTCGCAACCCACGTCGTTGGTTTTTGTTTGAAATTGATAAGTTGGGCCAAGTTGGGCCATTCCATGAAGACTAAAATCTCATTGACTTAGGCTAAAACCGTTGAATGCATGTGACTTACAGTTTCTTGAGCTGTCCAAGACCGGCAAAAGCTCGGGCATGAATGTACTTCAAGGCATTGCCACCAAGGATTCTGTAAACAAGAAAAGTATAATCAGTACGTACATCGGCATCATAATGATGTTTGTGGCAGGTGCATATCACGAGTATGTTTTAATTTTAACGCAAGACACATTTCGATTCTTTAAATCGTTCAGTCAGCTCTGGTCACCTCTGCATGCAACATTGCACTTGAAACCAAGGGCGTGTGAACCGCCACAGCTCAAGGCCATTTGAGTTGTAACGAGCATTCCATTGGTTAGTTTTTGTGTCCCAAACACAGCTGAGAAGAGAGATGACATTCAACTAAATGAAAAAATAGGGTTAATCCCGGACAGTTAAGGTACTCTTAATGGGAAACTGGGCCGGGGTGCACAGTGAGTTCAGAACAGCTAGCGCATCTCAAAATCAATTGACATATTTGTGATGTAAGTACTGTTTTTGAAACCATATTTTATTAAAAAGACGAGCATAAATAAACATACCTACAACAGCCAGTTATGACTAAACTAGAAACATTTTACATTACTGTCATGCTTTAAATCCGTATTCCATTTCGTGCAATTATTAGCCCGATAACAATACTCGTCATGATCATTAACTTTTTCCAAAGCAGATCTTGCACTCCTTTCGGTACCAAAAGCCACAATGTATCGGCAATTATAGACGACATTCTCAACTTCGTTTCGACAACAATCGAGGGATTTTTCTACAGATACTAGCTCAGCTATACTGGTATGTCAAACGTTAGCTTTTTGAGCGACCATTCCCGTAATATAAATGTCTTTCATCCTAAAAAAAATCACCATCCTTGCCGTCTTGGCCAAGAGTCCCGCTGTCTTCGGAGATGTGAAGTACAACATTCCACTCAGAAACGCCGGATAAAAATCGTCGCCGAATTCGTCAAACGCCATAAAATACTTTTCGTAGCCTTTCGGGGCTGTGCCGTCATCCCTTAAAACAGGCATCGTGTATTCTTCGTACTTATTACCAATTAGTGAATCTCTGTCCTCGTATTTCGTTTTCTCCAAAGCCTCTAGCAAGCCGTAGTAGCTCACTGAAAGATCGTCGTCCATTTTCAAAACGAACTTGGCGTGCTGGCAGTTCTTCGAAGCCCAGTTCAGTGCCAATACACTCTTTAAAGATAGTCGCGAGTAAGCCTCGACCATATTAAACTGAAGTATGTCTTGGTGTTCCTGGTTTTCTAGTAGTATAGCACTTGCTTTCACTGATGAGTAGGTTGCGTCTAGTTCAGTATCGTTCTTCAGCGAGCCCAGCACGAACACGCGCCGTATACTGGATATCCTCATCATCTCCGCTGGATAGACGCTCCTAATGTTATTGCGTGACTTCAGGTGTCCAACGTGTGAGATGATTAAAAACACCGCGGTGATTGAAACGTCGTCTTCGAGTATTTGGCAAACGTCGTTCTTGATTATTTATTTCACTCCTGATAATTCGGGTGGAGCTGATGATGAGATGACCTTCTTTGGTGGCTCTTTAGGGGTCTTCCGGTCTTGAAGTCTTGATGCTGATACAACATAAGTGATGCAAATCACCGAAACTATGAACAGGGGTGTGTGAACGACGTGCATTCTGACGGGAATTTGGAACGTTGATGTTGGTATTTAGTAATTAAACTGAGACTTGACACTGTCACTCAGCTCAGAGTTATGACTTGAGCGGTCTCTGAGTGTGGTCAGGAGTCCCGTGATATTGGTTTAAACTAAACACCGTGGCGTGACGTGTCGCCCGTGATATATTCATCACGTTCCCCTTTAATTGTTTGCGGTAACATATGTGCATTATAAGAGCGACACGCTGCGGCGTGAAAATGTTTTGCTAAAACACATTTGTGGTATAGCAAGTTAACAACCATTAGATGTCATTGCCTGACCACGAGAAGGTTGCTTTTTCTTAGCTTACTATTCAAATGGGCGATCGGTCATAATATCTTTAAGTTCAGTACGATCAAATACGTTAAAATACGTCCAAATCGTTCGATGGATAGAATTTTCGAAATAACTCCACTAATATTGATTTCCACGAGTTCAACACTAACAGAGATGGCTTTGTTCTGTTGTAGATCGATGTAAACAATTTCACTTACTAATGTTAATTTTATGGGGTTATTACGATTTTTATTAAAATAATACTGAACCGATTGCGCTCACAAACTATATAGATCTAAGTGCATGTATGGCTAATGTAATGTGTGATGTATGGCTAGTAGTCACAAAAAACTCAGCGTGGTCGGACATTTCGTCTGGCCTGTAGAGCGCAAAAAAAATCAGGTACCCTAAGAGTTGAATGGACGACGCTTCGCTCGCTTGTTCGTTCGCTCGCTGGCTCGCTTAATAAGACGAATTGTTACCGAGTGTTGTGATAAGCATAAAAGATAGATTTTATTATTGACCCCTTTCGAAGGAACAATGCAGTAGGTCTGCTATCTACCATACCTTACGCAAATTGTGTGAAAACCATGGAAAATTATGGCCATTCCTTTAGAAACGTTCTTTCCACTACTTTAGCACTCTCCGGTTAACTACCGTAACATATTTCAACTGCTGGTTGCTATCTGATTTGTAACACCTAGAGTGGGATTGTATAAAGTAGTCACGGATCGGCAGACATCCCTCCTGAAATCGTTTTTTTTAAACCTTGGTTAACGAACGAAAAGGAATGATATACATACGGTAGCAATATTATATAATCCCTCACTTTGTTTTGTAGGGATGGAAGGATATCGGCTAGTCCAACAAGTAAAGACATTGGCGTCTGGTCTAGTATTTAGATAGTAGGTAGTACTGCAATTTATTAGGGGTTGTGATTGAATTGGTTCAGTATTTATTTATTGATAGTGAAGGTAAAACTTAAAAGCATAGCGTTTAATACTATTTATTTCACCAAAAATAAAATTAGAAACATTCTAGATTTTCAGACTTTTTTGCGTTCTCATCAAGCTTTGAACAGTTCTTATTCTGGTAGCAGTATTCCTCGTGATCTCTTACCCGACTTGCTAGATTATTTTCACCGTAGTAAAACAACGCGACCATAAACTCGCAGTGGTACACCACATTGTTGACTGTATCTCGACAACAGTTTAGTGACACTTCTTTGTTGGAAAGCATTTTGTCAATATCCGATCGGCCGATGTCTGCCGCGTCTGCCACTAGCCCGGTGACATACACGTCCTCCATTTTGAAGAAGCCAACCTCCTTGGATTTGGTTATCAATGCTTTCGCACTAGCAGGAGAAGTGCCGTACATAATACCTGACACGTATGGAGAATACTGGCTAGCGGCGAATTCCGCAGGACTAACATAGTATTTTGACGTTTCTTCACGAATTACGCCCATATTTGTCCAAATACATCCATGTATATCATTTTCATGTGCATCTTCGACCGCCTGCATCTCGTCCAGCAATTTATGGTAGCTAACAAGAAGATCGTCATCTACTTTAAACACAAATCGTGCATTCTCGCAAAATTCCGACGCGAACTTGAAAGTTAACACACTCTTGAAAGTCAAAGCATCGAACGATTCGACAGAATCGAACTGAACTAAATCGCCAAACGTTTTGTGCTCCGTCCAGATATCATCTTGTTTCACTGACTGGTAGGCGGCATTCGGTTCCGTGTCGTCCTGCAAGGAAGCTAAGACGAATACTCTCCTCATTCCCATCTCTTTTATCTTCTCGGCTGTGTAAGCTTTTCTGATATTGTTTCGTCTCTTCTGATTACCAACATGCGAGACGACAAACAAGGCGACAGTTATGGGCGAGTCACCCTCACTCATCTTGCAAACGTCCTTGTTCTCGATTACGAATCGCACTGACGATATGTCGGGAGGAAGAAATGATTGATTTTCTTTTGCCTCAAGACGATTTTGTTTAATGGTCACTGGAATGTGACTGGAAATTGCTGACGAAAGCACTATTAAGCAGGAAAGTGGTATTGAAATAATCAATGCACTGGGCAGTGGATTTATAAAAATTAGTCCCATATTAATTTCGCAGAAGCGCGTCAATAACGCGATATAATTGTTATGAAGGTGTTGCGAAAGCTGGCTGAAAATGAGAAACATGATCATTTGCATTATTGATGCAGATTTGTGTAATTTCGATTCGATTTTGATTAGATTAGATTCAGATTAGATGATACTTTATATTTGTGTTCTTACTCACGATCAGTGTTTGTAGCCAAAACGACTCTTGCAGCTTGTAGCAAACACGGGTTAAGTTATAATGTGAAGCGCTCTAGAGGAAACAGCTACCGGTCCCTGTGACAATTTTTTAATGAATTGGGTGCCACAAACGAGGCCTTTTATCTTGTTTGTAATTGTTTTACCAAAATGATGGGTTATTATTTTACTGCTGAATTCCGTGCACGCTTCATGAACAACATGGCCTGAAGCATCAGCAAATAAAGGAGTCATGCTTATTTAACGATCATAATAACAGACAAAGTGAAGTTCTATTATTTACTATTACTATTGTAAACTTTTATTTTAGTCGTAAACGGTAGCAGCGTTTCCTCGATATTTATGCCAGTAGGCTTGCATTGAGACTGACCCGAACAATTTACATGTTTGCTTTCTAATAGCCACAAAAACGTGCCAAGCATGGTCCTAGACCAAGACCTAGACCAAGAACTAAACCTAGACCGAGTGATCGTGTATTGGGACACAGCCTGAAGTCTTATTACATTGGAGTCAGTCATTTCAGTTATTCGCCCACTATTTCAAAAATATATTTGAGTAAAAAACCACCTGTGTGATAATTCGTATCAAGCAAACTTTTGTTTTTAAAATCGTGTTCGGCTAAAGTTGAACGAACAAATGTTTGGATGATTTAAGAGTCAGCACCCGGAGTGAAATATGCTGGGCTAGAGGAAGCGTTAATTCCATGTGGTAATAGATTGTTAAAGACGATCTCGGGGGTTAAATCACATAGTGTAACTTAATTGTGGGCATGGAAAACATAACTCAGAGCCAAAGAAGGAAAGAATACCAATTTATAATCGTGTCAACGGCGCCGTGGGGGAGCGTTTTAAATTAGAACCACACAGATTAATTTCCCTACAGTTAAGGGGTTTTGGGGGTTTCTCTATCGGTGGATACTGTTATGAGATGTTATTAGAAGTGTGTGAACTCACCACAAAGAAAGGAAAGGAGCCGCGAATACCAAGAAAATCGTTAGGCTACCTCGGAAAATTCCCCGATTAAAACTGCGAACATAGCCGCTTATTTTATGTCCAATTTACCAATCTTTGCAAGTGATTATCGATATCTTTAACTTTACTAGGAAATTAATAATTCTACCACGTCAAATAAACGAAACCTCTCGAAATTGAACTATTTTAAAAACCAAGAGCATCAAACGATTTTTGGAAGATTTTCTATTTTACACAATCCAGAATGTCAAATAATTTTCTTCAATACGCGCCAAGCTTATGAAGCTAACGAACTATTCAACAAAGATCTGAGATCTGACATTCATAATCATGTTTAAATAGAAACCTGTGGATGTAACTCGAACTTAATTTTCCGCTCACGGCTTACAGCAGCGAATTGACTCCGATTCCTCGAAATTAATGCAGGAAAGGTATCGAAACGAACCGAAGATTCCAACCTTGCGGAGCAAAGAAGTGCATGTTTCCATGCCGAAATAGGAAAACGAAAACTAAGATGAATGTTCTGTTTCGCGCATGAAAAACGGAAGCGGAAATAGTGTTGAACACGTTTTCGTAGCCGACTTTTGGGAGTTGTAAGACGGTTTAGTGTCACCACAAATCACCCCCAACGGAAATAAACATTCACAACTGCCACCGAAGGCGTCGAGGTGCTAGTGGTTGGTGAACATAAACGTGGTCATACTTTCGGTGTGAAATCTGCGGTCAGACATGCTGCTTTACTTGGCGCTAGTCACTACCGCTATGATTTTAGAAATTGTTAGCCAGGCCACGGGGAGGTCATTTCGACACTGCCAAAACTTAAATTGCTTTCAAGTATCCGCGAATGGGAAATTGTTTCACATTTCCCGTGGATCTGGAGTACAAGGGAGTGCGACATGGCAGGAGTAGCATGCAATCCAAGAACGCCGACGTATGAAAGATGAAACGAAATAACTACCTCGTGGCACGAATGGTGGAGGTGCCGAATTTACCAACCGCCAACGGTTTTTCACATAAGCCTGTGGCCATGTTATGTCGGCTATCCCTGCATGAGATGTTTCACCACTAAATTTTAACAGTCCTTCAATCACTCGTTGTAGTCAGCGTGAAGAGTTTTTTTTAATGGCTCTTCCACTTACATTTACTTTTTTTACATTTTTACATTTTTATTTTACAACACCAAAAACTCAAATACAAAAAATATTCTAACTTATAGAATAGTGACAGAACCGAACGAATCAGGTACCAATATAAACCCAACTTTAACACCATACAACCGCCAGTTTCTTTTACCTACTAAAAACGTCTGGTGCACGTGGTGATGAGCGAGCGCCTAAGCATAGAGAATTAATCTCTATGGCCTACGCAAACATTTTTATTAAATTTAACCTTTTTTCCATGTTTTGTTAAATTCCTCCCTTCATGATCATATGGGACTTTTCCAGTTTTTACTATACGAGATCGATTTTCCTCACACACTACACAGTTCTATTACGGTAGATTTGCAGGTGTAGTTGAAATTTCACGTCGATCGGATTTTACATTTAAGCTAAAGAGCGCAGGAAGTAACAGGAAGTAAACAGAGACGTACCACAAGAGTTGTAAGTAGACTCTTCGCTCGTTCTCATTAACCGATTCCAACCCTTCACAAGAAAGATAACTAAATCTTGGATCAAGCGCGCTGGGGTCGTATGGGTAAGCCAAATACAGCTTCAGAAATATTATAACTAAACATTAAGAAAATTGGTGCAATGTAACAAATGTTTGGTGCTTGATGTTTTTCTCATAGTCGAAATAAAACAGCTGAACAGGAGATATTACGGTAAAATGCCACGATTTATTGCTTTATTAAGAAGAAAACTATGACATGGGAGCGAAAAGTCATTTTTAGTTGACAAGCAATAAGTCAATAATAACAAAACACACAAAAATACATAAGAACATAGCTGTGTTGGCTTTATTGGCATGTCTGGTGGAGGGATGGACGCCATACAGACTTGGGCTCATGTGGATCGCACTATAACTTTGTCCGTCACTTCAGCAAAAACAGTCACACAATTAAACCAGAAATCACGGTTGATCACGCAATCCCGGTCACAAACTTGTGTGACCTGTTTGTTAAACTATATATCACATCATTAATTAACAGTACCTAGCGACCATCGCAGTCAGTCACCCTTTCTCCCTGCTTCCGACCACCATGGTAAAGTGTGGGTCGTGTAGTATTCGTATATCCTACATAGCAGCCCCCTGGTCGGCACATCACATCATTCTCCAAGTAATGAGCCCAGTCATGCACAGACGGAATTATTGTTTTCCATCATTAATTCGCACACATCACGACAAGGCGCAATTGTGTCACATACTCACGTTTACAGTTCAAATACACGGCAGCGCACGTAACACGGATACACCGCCTGGATACACAGGAACACTCCCAGCCCCCTACACTCTCTGGACGCGGTGCAAACAACGTGTGATCGTTTATTGATAACTGCTATTAGCTATTGTTATTACGATTGTCGGTTTCGTGACTGGATTACGGTTATGCTCGGATAAAATAAGTGGATTTATATACAGAAAAAAGCGATTGTTTGTTCTGTTTGATTGATTCAAATAGGCAGGTAAATGTAAATTGTAGTACATTCTAGCTGAAGCAGTCAATGCAATTGTCGGATAATATAGTTCTCACAAGCAGATGCATAGTGATATTAATTTTTCGTAACAGAAATGAAATACTAAACTGAAACTATGGTTATAGGTAGCGATATGCCTCAGGGCCAAATTTTTATAGCGCCGATCTAGCTTTGCAGTACTCTTGGGAAAATGCGATTGAAGTCCGAATTTTTCTGTAACTGCTAGTCTCAAGCTTCGAAGTGTGGGGGGGTTGAGGGTGAGGGCACAGTGCCAAAAGTTCAAATTAACAAAAAAGAGCGAATGAAAAATGCTTTAGCGTTATCTTGATTAGATAATTAATCAATGAATCAAGTCAATTAGAACTGAAAATGTAGTTCCGATTGGACCCACAATCTAAACTCTCTAGAAAAAGCTAGAATGATAGATGTTTATCTATAAATCAGACCTACGCGCACAATGAGGAGCCGAAAGAAAATTAAAACAGAAGAAAAAATTGTGGAAAACGTCTACGACTTCCGCTGAAAGCTTCGTGAAACGTTGGTCTAGATTTCCCTAGACAGCTTTACACCTCTATGAAACATTGTCACTGCATTCTAGCCATAGAAGATCTCCCTATATACGAAGTATTAAACTCTTGCGACTGCGATCATTTTGTTCCCGTAAGCGTTTTCTAATTAATAAATCGCGTGGTCTTCAGAACTCTATCAATAGACGATCCCTTGCATAATACACGTTTTCCTCACTTGGCTTTGCTCGCTTTTACAATGGCTCTACAGGGATTAATATGTTGGAAACCATTAGCCTATAGTTTAATACCAGGTCTCTTTACACTGTTGTATAAATCAACTGAATGGAAGGTGCCATGAAACAGTGAAACTATCCCGTTTGCATCGTTTATCGCATTATCTTGTGCAGTACACGTGTGTACACATGCATTCGCTTCGCCTTAGTAATGATAAATTGGACTTATACTTCAGCATGTGCTATTCCGAATGTGCAACGTTGCACTATGACGTGTCTGTAACACCTTGTCGATGTGTAATGCTACTAGTAATTAGGTAAAATTAATATTCTGCTCACATTCGACTGGATGGTGCTTGCAATTTAAGTTGAACTCTAAGCGACAAGGATAGACAAAATGTTCATTTTGTGGGCAAACCCTATTGGTGGCTTCAAACTGGCTGCCCACGAAAACATAAAATGTATGGCTACTCCAATTTTACGCTTATTTTAGACGACACAATTTTTGAACTACATTTATTTTTGCTCCTGCTGATAATACCTAACAAAATATAAATTGTTGCAGAAAACGTGAATCTTTCAGGATCACAACATGTAAACTTCAGAGAAGGTAAGTTTGGTGACACTAAATATACAATTTTTCTATTTCTCGCCACTCCCCTGCAAGTTGCTTGTCCGTATTTTAGTGGAGATGGTATGTTGACTTACAGTTCCTCGAGCTCGGGGAGTCCGGAGAAAGAGTCTTCTTTCAGCTCGGTGATGTTGTTGTTGCTCAAGTCCCTGCAACAAGAAATGAGAAAGGGCTTCGTTAGTTTTCTCAACAAACATCAGGAATTAAAGGAATAACACAATATCACTTTGAGGCAATAACACACCAATTATATTGTTTCCCCATTATTTTTAATTTAATTTTTTGGACAACATCTAGCGAATTAGCATCGACGCCTTGGTCGTACAAGAAACTGTCGTCCTGCCTGTAGTGGAAACGGTGTTTAATAATCCTGGCGAAGTTAAAGCTTTCATCGATAAAATCAAACACTAAAACTTAGTTCGGCAAGTGTTCAAAACTTCACACTCAACTCGACACAAAAGCCACCATCGGAGAGAAATTATTTTCCAACTGTGGAATGATAAATCAACTCGTCCGAACGCGTGATGTTCAGTAGTTCAACATTGGTGTTAATTAGATTTCATAAACAACGCATTTTCGTGGTCAAAGTAAATGAGAGTTATTGGCCACGATTAATGCACGGCACATCGGATGGGCAACGAGAGTTCGACCTCTCCCATTCCCGCGAATGCAATTTTAGTTAACTCGATTGATTTTTGCGGGACTTAAAAGTTGGCCCACCGAGTTGATTGTTTGCGAACGGCGGCGCGCGAAGCGGACACAGTTGTACGAAATTAATTAAACCAGCTTTGTTCCAATTATAGGCTTTTTATTGCTTTTACATTGAGTCGCGGCAAGCCTACACACCTACGCAGCATACGCACCCGCTGTGGGCTGAGATGCTATGTTGAGCGTACTTGTTTCGACAATAGCCAGACAGAATCAGCGGAACAAAGTTTAAGGACTCGTTTGGTTGGTTTTTGTCTTCAATAAAACAATTGATTGTATTGTTAACAAAAGCATGGCATGTTATACTCTAAGGATATACTCCTTGAACGCGAGTCCAATAAAAGAGGAAGCATTGGGTAGAGACATGAAAAGACCCTTATCTAATTGAATTTAATACGTCTCGTTTAAGAAGTGAAACAGTAAAGAACAGGATCCCGCCCGTCTCTTTTATGACATCGATTTGCCCAAAGTGAGAGTAATTTTTTGTACGTGTTTCTGACACTGTGGGGATTTCATAAATCTAATCCAGCTTTGGGAAAATGCGGCCACGTGACTTGAGCGGCGCGGCATTCAAGGAAGGGGGGATCCCATCAACCGTTTTTCTTCTATCGCCAAATGACAAGCATGCTGCAGATGAACGCTATGACGTAATTTCTCATCCGAAGATCAGACATCCTGGAGTTCGGTATCGATAACCGATTAATCATTTCTCGCCTCCGATCGTCGAACCGTTCGTTAAATAAGGAAAGAGTAAAAGATGTAGCACGCGGGCGCTGCAAAATCCTTGGCGTTGGCGACGTGACAGGGTGAGGATTTTGTTTCATAAACATTGCCAGGACTCGATGCATGCTGATTCACTTTGTCAAGTGGAGTGGAAAAGGGGAAAACAATGTCTCGACTTGCGTCAAATTGCTGAACTCTTAGAGAAGCTATATGCCACAACAACGATTGAGCACATCTTTCAGTTGCAGTCGCTCAACCCTAAACTGAGACCGGCAAAGAAAGAGTTAAATATAAGGAAACCATTGTGTATACTTTTTAGACGTCCTGAAATATGTCTTTAGAAATTCTATCGCCACCCTTATAGTTTGTCGTTTCCTATTCATATCCTAGCTTGATTCACTGCAGTCTCTGGTTTCAAGAACGTGTGCAGTTACTACTGAGTTATGGAAACTGGAGGTTGTTAATATGTTTGCCCCAGATGAGGAAATTATATTTGAAATCGGCAGATGAGATCAGAAAGAAACGTTCTGTGTACTATGACTTCGAAAAGATCGATGATATTAGATTCCTTGATCCGATGAGACTCTTTTAACCCGTTCAATATTTTCCTTTCAATTTAGAACGAGCGCATATAAAACTTTATCGTTAACTAAAGCCACGAAAGAGCAAAATATACTCTCGCCAGAGAGTATTTTAGCGGAAAACTAATAAGCGGCAATAGAGTGGCACCCCGCTGAATTGAATGCAATGGCCTCCTTTATGACGTACCCCGCTGATCAATTGACTAGCAATTCGAATAAACCACATTTCAACTCCGATCAGCATGTTCTAAGTCTGGCCTCTATCGCGCTTTCTTTCACTCAATTTTACATAAATTACGATGTACAACTGTGCCCTGGTGGTTTTCGTTACTCATGTCGTATTTATCAACAGTGAGTGCAATTACTCCTACGCTTCGTTCGGCATCCCGCTGCGCTCGGCATTTATCTGCCCGCCAACCTAACAGGTTTCGCAGGCCCGCAAATCGCAGTACACATGTGCCAGACGCGGTTACGTTTTGCGCCTGCCGAGACTACCCACTGTGCAGGAATTACTTAAGACCAAATGCGTACAAAATAAATCCCTTTCCCTTAAATCATTTCCTTCGTGAATTTCCTTGCAAATTGGTAAGCTGTTGTTTAATTCAGTGGTTTGTGTATGCGGTGTTTTTTGTTCGCTAAAGTTATTTAATTAAGACATAAATAGGCGTAAAAAGAAACCCTTCCTGATTTGATAATGTGGGTCACACTCATATTAGACTGCGCCAGACAGTTATGCAAATTAAATGTGACGGGCAACGCGAGCTTCTGTCGGCGAGCAAGAATCGTGGCACGTTGCTGCGCCGAGCTGCAGTCATATCAGTGGTGAATGTGCGATTCTAGCGATGAAATGTGAAAAGAAATTGTAATTAAAAGTTATGGTCGGAACTCGGAAGGGTTTGCGCGACACCTGTGCTGGAAGCAGCTGTGCAAAGCTCGCGCTCTGAGGCAGTGTTTTCGTGCTAGATACTCGTGACTTTGGTTTACAAAAATGCTGTTTTCCAGCAAATAAAACAACATCGCCTTGAAATCGTTATCATTATTTAATTAGAATTTGCAAGAAATTATACGGTTTATACTTTATGCCATTAGTGTAGGTACTCTTGCAGCGTGCTTGCCAATATGAAAGAGAATCTATGAGAAAATCGCTTTGAATCATGAGTACATATTATAAGATATAGCAAAAAATCGGTAACTGTGAAATTAATTAAAACTTTACGTGCTCGGGTAATAAATGTTTGGTTCGTGAAGCTTACGCATGGTTTTTATTCACCCTCTTCAGAGAGGTGTAGTTAGAGTTGTTCTACGAAATACATCACTCGTATGAACCCATTAATTGCCAATGTCCTTAATTATATGCTGACTTTGCTAATGACTCAAACATCACAATAGGCTTCTTTGTTCAAATGAATAATTGTATTCAGTTAATCTTCAGCCATAAATTATTCCAGTTCGTAGCTCTATCAGTTTCTGTTGTGTTTTGAGTTTTGATAGCGATTCACTTGGCACGGTTAGCTTCATTATTCCGGGACGATGTATACGTACTTGAGCTAAAGTGACTGAGCACCCCACAATATAGACTATAGTCACGAAGAGAACGAGACTTTTGCAATCTAATGTATTTCTAGGCGAGAGTATATCTTTCAGAAACACCGAGTTCATTTTAACCCTAAGTGACAGCCATGCCCGGAAAATGTGGTTATCTTTCTCTCAACACTAACTTATGTCTTACATTATCTTCAGCTGCTACGATATCGTCGTCTTTTCTTGGCCTCTATTTGTAATAATGCTCATC
>QKMV01000771.1:0-19456 GCA_003287335.1 Lednia tumana
CACACACACACACACACACACACACACACACACACACACACACACACACACACACACACACACACACACACACTCGCTTTTTCCCTTTACGGGCTCTTATTTACTGATTCTCGTCAGAGATAACTGGAGTTGGTTGACATTGTGGAGGAAGGTTCCGCGTAGGGATGGCCGACACAATTAGTATCCTTCGGTGTCATGTGGTGTATTTTGTATCACCGTCAACGTGTAGATACATATTGAATTGGAAGGTTATTTTTTAAAGGTACGCACACAATAAATTATTAAGCTTATTAGGTAATTTTCTGTGTTATGCCTTGAAAAATGTGTGCATACCTAGAGCGAATTTGTCAGCACTGGTTTACACAAAAAATATTTTTAAATGCTGAGGTATTCTGGAAATGAAACAGATCAGAATTTAATTAAGCCTATGTACACAGCAAATTATGTTCAATTATCATCTACACAACGTAGAAGTTAATCGAAATTTGTTCGTGGAATCAACGCTCATTCATGTAGTACGGTTATTTCAATCGAAAACTCACTCTATATTGGAAATTTGGGGAGAATGTTTCAATATTAGCATCGAAAAATTCATCAATTAATATCAATTAGTGTTATATGTGCTGAAATTGTGTTCCAATCACTAGCGACAGGAGAGTGGTAAAAAATTGTGGCTATAGCAGTGGAGGTGCCGGGTATTTCCACAACTTCGATATGGGCACAATTCACCAACAAGATTATCTTCAAATGAAAGTCTATTAAAACAAATATGACCGTGGATTTTAATCGCTCTGTGAGTTCCGGGCCAATTGTTCAACGTAATACGTACATCGGGTTTAATGCACTCCATGCTGCATGGAGTGCAAAACTTACACACGACTTTATTCCTCTGCCTCGTTGACTCCGATACCATAACGTACAGCAATGCAAGAAACACATCAATGGTGAAATATTTAAAGGAAACGTTCGCCTAAACCTACTTGCACAGCCTTCTAAATGTTACTCACGGGATTTCAAACCATGACACACTATTGATTTTATAATACATCACGTTCAAATCTGTTCGAAAAAGATTCAATTATTTCAATCCGGGACATTTGCTTTTCCGTCGAATTTCATCCAGTTTATGTAATGCACTAAAACTTGGTCCATTTGTTCACGAGCCCATTGATGTGCCATTGTTTCACACACAGACAATGGTCCAGTTTACTAACACACTGACTGATCAACGTGGACGTCGTCGGTTTTGAAATAATAGAAAACTATAGACGCCATGTGTCATTTGGGTGAATAAAAAGCTGGGAACATCCCTCTAGTATCTATGCCGATTCGAATATGAGACTAATATTCTCGGTACACATCTAAATGGGCTACAATTCAAAACAAAAATACATATTCTGAAGATTGAGCGTGTTTTGATGACAATGTAGAGTTCATAAAAAAAAAGAATTAGCCGATGGTCCATCCGGAATCCAGATTAGGTATCACAGATCAAATACTCTGAACACAAGTGCGACGCTGAAAACTTCTCGTAATGTTTCTCTACCTCCATGTGCTTAAAACAATGCTATAAACGTAACGTTCAATTTGGATTCGACAAGAGACTATCGTGCTCTAAAAGCCTTCAATTGGGATAGAAAACGCTTTTCTTCGGCGTTAGTCATAAAGTTATTTTAATAACTGTGGCTCTGATCTCGAGGAACCACTCGTAGTTTGGGGATGCGAACATTTTCCATACACATACCGTCGTATATGCATAAGGAAGCTTGCCAAAATTCACTTCCATTATGATGCTAGAAAATTGCACACGGTTATTTTGTATGGTCTGCTCTGCTGGCATGAGCATAGGGTGACAATGTGGACATACATAAATAACGAGGCGCTTTTCCGCTGACCAAAGTACTTCCATATTTATGAAGTCTATAGTCTAGCCATTGTATGTTGATTTCATGCCACACGTATGTAATAATTTATTGGTCCACGGAATCTGACGCACCGTTTCATTTAGAGGGGGATGATTTGATTCTACGTCTCTGGTTTCATGTAAGGTAGGGGAAGATGAGAGGGTGGTGGTCAGTCTTGTAGAAATTGTTCAGATCCAGTCGAATATTCTAATCAATGTCGCACGTCCGTTCGGTATAACAACATCAATCCAATCTGAAGGGTCAAAACCAATTTGCACCAGTAGCCTAAACCCAGCATAGAAAATATAACCTTGTTACCTTTGTTATCGTTGAATTTTTGATTGACGGGATTTTTGTTCCGAATCTTTTTTGATCTTCCAACCACGACTAGAGTTTATTTCCGACGATAAAGCAAAATAGCCATTCCTTTGTGTTCATCAGCAATAAATCTGCAAGGAATTAGGATAATCTCCAATTCGATGCCGTATTCATAGAAATTGCAAATATCGCTGTATTTAGTGACACGTGACTGTGTGAAGGGACGTGAAGAGGGTGGAATAAAACGAGGGGATCGGCGAATTTTGGTGGGAAATTGTCGAAATTAATTTGTATTCCATGGTCGTGGATTTAATTGGTAAACAGTGTATAACAAATTGTCATGACTGCCGCTGCTTTCTGCCGAGTTGACAAAAAGCTGTCAGAGCTAGGCGTGATTTTTGTTTGATTCGAGGGGTGTTGTTAAAAAAAAAAAGCGTAGCTCGCAATTAACGTGTGTGCGATTATTCCAATTATCGATAGTGCGCATGCGTCCAGTTGTCATGCCGACGCTAATTGCAAGCTGGCTGCGGTTTCAGGTTCCGGTTCATGGGATTCATTAGAGCCCAATCGATGCTCCTTCTGTCCTGTCGAAGCAAAGGTCACATCAGCACTTTTTACCTTCGATAAAGTATTGATTGAGAATGTATCTGTCGCTACCAGCTAAAATTCAAGTCGATCAGCGTCCGAAATAAATCACGTGACACAATTCCATTGATCCATATTATTCGAATGGAACCGTTCTCATCATTTCATAGATAGCCAGCCTCTATTTTAAATTTAGTTTGAGTTTTTTACTACAAGGATTTGTGAAATCACGCTATCATTACTCTGTCAAAGATGCTAGATTTAAATGCAATTTTATTGTCCGACCAAACTATATAGCTTTGCAGTAAAGCACACGAGTAACGACCGGTTTTGCTAAACGAACGGAAACAGATCGTAAAGCGTTTTGGTGACATGCTGTAAAATGGGAGGCTGTTGGGGTGGGTAGCTCTCAACCCCTCCCCCCCCACCCCCTGCAACCCCCTATGGTGACATAAAAACTTGACGTCATAATTATTGCCAATGTATGTTAATGTCGTCTGGTTTCGGGGTGGACTTACACCAGTCCCGGTACTTGCAATACTTATTGGCCAGTGTCAAAATCAGGCCATCTGCCGTTCGAAAGACGAGACAGGGAAATGTGTGGTGTCGGACACAGAAGAAGCTGACAGATTGTTACATCGATGTAATGTTGCTGTTCTGACTGAGCCTGGCTTTGTTTATTAAACACCGACACAGAAAACATGAATGAGGGGTCTTTGAATGGTCGCCGAACAACCACCATACATATGCACAGGAAACGCAAGCCTAATAATTATGTGTTGTGGAGAATAGGCGGTATTAATGTCTTGCTACGACTTTCAAAAGAATTTTGAACCGACTATTTGGGAAAATTCAAATTCTGATTTATACAAAATGAAATTTCTTCTCCGATGTGTTGACTCGCTGATAGTGTTTTTTTTTGCGAGACCAAAAACCTTTCTCTCCCTGTGGGCATAGGGGAGGCAGATGCATACTTGCTAATATTGTTGAAACCAAATGCAAAACTGAACAAATCGTTCTCTACGTCATCGAGGGTTTAAAAAGACAAACGACACTATAAACGAGCGATTGAATTCAAGCAAGCAAGCAGAAGATCGAAGCAAAGCAACAGCTCTGCAGCTCTGCAGCTCAGTTCTGTTTCCGGTGGAAGTGCGGCTCATGAGCTATCAGTTCTCACACCGGGTGGTTCCCCGGTAAGATATCCGGGTCTAGGACCCCCCTTAGCGGAGCACCCCCCCACAAGTTCTCAATCCCCCCCCCCCCCCGAACCCCAACTTAAGATGGGCCAAGAAGACATCCTCGGTGTGTATTATCACAGCTGCGACGAAACCTTAAAAGCAGCGACTGCAGGCCATATAACTAGAAGCCGACATTATTGTGTAGTAAATTAAGCTTGGCTTGTCACCCCGGTTTGCTATTCCAGAGAAATTAAAAAAGAATTTGAATCGAAACGTACAAGTTTTGTGTGATATGGGACCGAATAACTTGCGTCGTAAGCAATTTTGCTCACAATCATTAAGCATTATCGAAACTACGTACTTTCCTAATTATTACATTTTTAAAACTCATGTCTTTTGTCTAACACTTCAATGTTGAATATTCAATGTTGAACATGATCTCTTACACTTTCTATATTGTTGTAAAGATACGATGGTATACAGCTTTTCGACAGACGAATTCCATTTGCCATCACCGAGAAATAATTGTGATTGTGGCAAGCCTCGTTAATCTCCAGTTAGAGGCTTTGTCTTGGCACAGTTAAGCGTCTCAGCGCGTCACGACGCTCCTTTCCTGATTGAGGTGTAAGTTAGAGGGCTGTGGTCCACCACATAGTTCAAGAAGACCGTACCTCTAGGGGCCCTTCAATCGAAGAGTTCACACTTATAGGCGCTCGTGGTTTGCCTTTAGAGTTGAAGCAATATTGGCCTAAGAGGGTATAATACCTACATATATACATGCGTGCTTACAGCTAGCCATATCCCTGCCGTACATTTTACATCTGGCAATAGTAATGTAGAAGACCAGACTTAATATATCTCAATTTGTTCAAATTTCCCGTATGTTTAAAGGAAAAGGGTGGTGGGATACATCCAGTAAAGGGGAAAGGCCCCATGATGTTCCCCCACAGAGTTAAAAAACTATGCCATTTTAATGGCTGACGAGTGACACTTTCTGGTTTCTCATTCCATACAATTTTCATCTCCTCTCTCCCACTATTGCTCACCAGTTCATTCCTTCTCCCTCATACACGTTCTAATTCAATATCCATCTGTCTTTGTCCCTCCTCGTATTTTATCGGTTCTATAATTTCCCATTGAGATATATGGCGCAGAAAGAAGCACTCCATCTTCTATGGCTTTAATCAGCCTCTCATCTACGAACAAATATAGGGCCTTCTGCTTGCGACCCACTGCCTTAGTCAAAGCAGGGGTGGCTTTAGTTACCCCATTCATTTGCACCTGCTACACATAAGAAGATGCGTGCATGCGACACACTTCGATGCAATCATTGGAAACTTGAGAAAACTTGGTCAGATTTGCTCAATTTTGTTTACGACTTCATAGCTGGCACTATATAAATTCTTTGATAGCCAAATTCATTCAAATGGAATCTAAATAGACTTTCTTACTACCCGAAATTATAAATTTACGCATTGTTACATATTTGTATAAATATAGCGTCACCCTCTTTTCCCTTCTATTATAATGACATGCAAAGCAATATACAGTGTTTTTTTATTATTAAAAAATAACAATGAGTCCAGCACTTGCAGTTCACACAAAAAAGAGAGGGCTTTTGCTATTAGCTGATCACGGTGCTAATAATTTGATAGTGTTCACAAAATAAGCCAGCTATATGCGCAGCAAGGAACGCCATGAACCAACCGGCTGGCAGATGTCCACATCGTCGTAAACGCTGGGAGCTATTGATTGCCATAAGCATTTCGTGACCACCCCGACTGATGATTCCAGGCAAAACGTCGTGGTGAATACAGGGATGCTTGCATACATTCTTTATCGCTTTTATGGTATACGGAATTTAGTTATTCTTTTATTTTTGGTATGTTGAAGTGGTTCCACTTTAACACAATGCTACCAGGTTCTTAGTAATAGTAACCCTCTTTGAAATACTTTATAAGTAGCTAGTTCTAATAATTTGAATCGGAGGGTTTGCCGCAGCCAAATTACGAAGCAAGCACGTGTGCAAGCTTATTCAATCTACATGAATATAAGTTTTAATGTTCGTTTTGTATGATTAAAATGTCCGCCCCTAATATGTAATCTGAGACCATTCATTGGGTCATGTGAGTCTAGTAAGTAAGTTTCAATTGATGCTACTTCCATTGCATTGCAGTTACGGTTTGCAGCTTATGAAGCTTTAACGGCGATGCTTTACAAAATAAAAACCTCTAGATTCAGTGATGAAAGATTGTTACAGAAAAGAAGTTACCTACATGGCAATGAAGTTCTCAACCAAAAAACCAAAGTTCTCTCAACCAAAAATACAAGTCTCTCAACATTTTACTTTGATGGGCGACAACTGAAAGTAATTCGTACATATGAAAATGTCAAGCCAGAGGATTAATAACGTTATTTTTACGTTGCAGTAACTTGCGGGTTGTTGTAAGCTCGATGCTATTGCTAGCTGGTCTGAACCTCAAAAGTTTCACAATCAGCCCAATGTGCAACTCAAATATATAATATACCACATACAGATATTTTATTTCTATAACTTTGAACACGGAATAAAAATGTGAATAGCACGACTGCATTTCAGCAGTCCCTATTCAAACATTTCCCTATGCACTTCAAATTCTCTCCAAAATGAAAATTGAATAAAATACTGAAAAAAATCATCGTGTCGTATTGGGATCTACTCGGCTTTGAGTAGTGATCCAAAGACGTGCGAAAGTACATCTGATTGGTGTAATTATAACATTTAGTGAGTACTTCTGTAAATATTAAGCCTGGCATTTGTTCTCGTATATATCATTACTTTTCACAAGACACGGTGCAAATCACATTTTATTTGAACACCATCGCTTTGTAAGGGATGCATCGCGATCTTTTGTACTTGCAGGGATTTGAAAGCGCACTCGTTTGCTTTCATACAGTCGACATCGACACTAATTGGAACCATTTGGTACCCGGCGGATTGTTGCTGAGCCTGGTACGTGCGACTCTGAGGTGACTGATCTGGGATCACGAGAACACTCGCGCGGCTTCTCTTCTAGCGAAGCTTTACTGCAGGCTGGGTTGTGTGTGTAAAGGAGCACATCGTTGCGTCCCCTAATGACGCCATGCCTTCAAGATGGCTAGATGTGGAATCGATGCCTTTTCCAGTTCGCCTTTTCCCTCCTCTGCCCCCCCCCCTCCCCTCCTGCACTGCTGCTGGAAAAGCAACGAGTCACGGATGCTACCTTCTTTACGCGTTGCAAAACCCCTTTGGTCTTATAAATCAAATTTTAGAATCCGGCGAACACTTTTATGTGTGCAAGCTAAGATAGCTACGGCTTTTTGCAAGTCGACTGCTGTGGACATGAAACCGTGTCTTTTAGACAAAAAGAATGAGTTTTTGAGTAAACATCTTTGAACGGTCAAGGGTCTTGTCATTTACAAGTGCGATGATTATTCGTTTTGTATCATGAATAATGCAGTTCATAGTAATTTCTTTCATTTATATTTTGCCATTTCTATATTGATTGATGATGATTGATAGGAAGATAGATTGGTTCCTTTGTTGTCAGGAAAACTAAGAAAACTTGTTTGTTTTGATAGAGTTTTGAAAAATAATATCCGAGGATAAGAGTATAGTTTTTAGATGGATGGTCTACTTTACAGTGCAATTCTAATTCTCATTTTTCCGGTATATAACCATTAAAATACGTTCAGGAAACCCCCACGTTTGAATTGAAACGCGCATAAAAAGGAAAACTGTTTTCAGTTTTTGACTCTGGGTTCGTCTCAACTACGCATTTTCGCTGCAAAATATGTGTCTCACGTATTTCGGGGAAATAAAGTTGATTTGGATAGTGGCATACACACGATAGGTCGACTTTGCATGCAGTTTCAAAGCTTTGCGTCATAACCGAATATCTAAAAGCACGGGAAAGGAAGTAAGAAAGGCAGATATACCTGAAAACGAAGCACTAAAGATGACGAATATCGAAGAACCAACCCTGAAGTAACAAGTATAGCGATACGCTTTCCGGCCAAGAATGTGCTTTGCATCGCAAATATCAAGCTATAAAAGAGACTGACCAGGGTTCATGATTTATTGTAACTCGAACTTCTTCAAGAGTGGCCATTTGTTGTAAACGTAATGCAACTAGAATAAAAGGCTGCACAACAAGTAGAAGTGCCAAGTTTTTTGACAAGAAATTGGCATAAAGATAACATTTTCGCTTTTCACGCATACGGTACCTTTCCGTCTTCTGGTACAAAAGGGTATTAATTTTGGTATCGATGTGGAAATACGGTCGGGGGGTCAGCTAAAATTTATAGACACATTTTGGGGGTGAACCGGTAGGTAAGTGAAGTAATATAAAAGATTCCCTAACACAATTCCAATGTGAAATTGAAATGTCCAGTTTCGATATAATTCAGTAAAGGAAACCCAATAAAACACGTTGTCAATTTATACCACGTGGTTTGCAATTTGCCTCAATGATTTTGTCCATCCAGCCTCACACCTCACAGACAGCTTCACTCCCCTTCCCGTTATCAGGAGCAAGTAATTATCTGGACCAATAGCTCGCTGGTTTATGTGATTCCCCTAATTGAGATGTCCTATGAATGTATAGCTCCCCCGGTGTTTCTAACGCCATGGCAACTATCTAAGCAATAGATCTAGCCAACTTATTTTCACCATGGCTTCTCCAAGAAACATTATTCCGTCTTTTCCAATCTCCACCCTCCTTCTTATATCATTCTTTTTCCTTCTTCTTCATTTTATACGATTTTATCTTCTCCCTCTCTGCACGACGGTAGCTCGCTCTAGTCGGGCGTTCTATGAGACAATATCGTATCTAAAGGAAAAGTCAACCCACTCACGCGAACCACCCGAGGCAGCCACCCCCGAGCCCCGGGGGCCGTACTATAAAACTACCCCCGATAATCTGAAAGCTTAAACTGCCTTGTCACCTGGATAACCGGAGATAATAAACCTGCGCCAAACTGACGTGCTCAGTGATAAACCAAACTTAGCAAGGTTTTAATGCTAATATGATAATTATAATCATAATATGGACTAGGAATATCAATTAAAATTAACGATGCTGCAGATAATAGCAAATGCCACTGACCAAGCTCATAAAGTATCGGCCACTGCATTGATATTATGCAACTTATTTTGAATTATTAGGGATTTAAACATGGAGCCAACTGTATTGGCACATCTATAATAGAGGTCATTTTGGTAAATTGGAAAGTGCAATAATTCGGTGTGAAAAAGGATGGGGTACGGGATTTGGCAGCGATAGGCTAATATTTAAATGTTTATTGGTGCACTCGATTGCCGGTGCAAAGCAATCAACACAGCTGCATAACATGTATGCCCCACGGAAAAACTATTAGGGGGTGAGTAGCCGGTTGTTTCTAACTTTCGCGAAATAAAAATGAAACTAAAAAATTGGACCATTGCCTAATTTGGACAAATACTGTTATTTTACCGTTGAGTCAAGCTGGGAAACGTTTTAAGAATGGCAACTTTAAATAACTGTGAAAAAAAATAATGTACCAACACCAAATGACCAATGTCACAGGGAGATGAGTCGAATGCATCGCTAAACACCAAACAATCAATCGAACAATAATGTATGTTTGGTATAGTTTTGAGACTGTCTTGGAGGAGATTACATACACGCAGCTACGCCGAGCAGTTGGTTTGCTCCAAATAGAGTCTTGATGAAATATCAATTAATTCGCATAACAATTACGGTGTTCGTCGATGGATTGTGAGTGCCTCCTGCGTATACCTATACGAACTTGGCACGATTTGCACGAGGGCGCTTCGATACAATCTACAGCTTTGAGTTACCAAACGACAGAGAGATTCCTCACATATCGTTGAGCTCATCGTAATTGAGGCAAATCAAATGCTAATTGGTCTAAAATATGCAGCTTCCTATGGCTGCTTCTCGATTGTTCGGCCAGAGAATCACAAGTCGTGGCGCAGATTTGTGGCAGGAGTAGGACGTGGTTTTCGAACCACTTGGGGGTGCCTATTATAAATTCGTAGGAAAGTTCAAGACCAGGCTCGATTTACTCGATATTATTTGGTGGCATCTGGGAGAAGAATCTGTAAGAAAAATATTATAGCTTTTGAACGCCTGTATGTTTTTATTGAAAGAATTTTGCTGAAAAGTGGTTTTCATAAAAAAAAAAAATCGAATTCATTCTGATCGACTATCACGTTTTACACAAAATTAAGAAATAAAACAATGAGCTTTCATGAAAATAAAAGATAATATTTAAACACCGAAAGATTCAAGTTTTTCGCATACAAAATAAAGAATTTCCCGAATAGAATTGCGCTGGTATTGTAGACACAAACATGTTCTTAGCTTCTTGTTTAGTTGAAAGCTATCAATATGAAGGAGGAAGATGTCTTTGTATAGCTTCACTAAAGGCTGCAGTATACAAACACACAACTTTCTAATATACTCTATAAACCACAGTAAAGTTATATTAAAACATCATCTAGTATCCTCCCATCCCTGTCTCTAGAAGATTTTTGGCAAAACACCGCAGAAATTGAACTGCGATGAAATACTTGATTTTCTACAAGCTTTTTGATTAAAATAAATCCAGGGCTTGAATCTAAAGATGCTTTGGTGGCGGTTTCTCGAGGGTTATAAGCCCATTAATGTGCCCTTAAAATTAAGAGACACGTCACGGATTAACTCCCGTATGAATGATTGCCTAAATTGCCATTAGGACTCTCTCAACTTGAATCTGGGAGTGTTACGGATTCATTTCCATTCACATACCCATAAAAATATTACGCGTAATTGCTAATCCGTCTTAATAAAAAGTGCATTAAAGTTTTTGAATGCTTCAAGGGTGTAGGCGAAAAGTCATTTGCAATGGTGATGTCAAAAATATTGTTACTTGGCGAGCATAGAATTGTGTGGCGCTGTGTTAAAGCTGTCCCTTTCGTACATTGCGCTGATCCATCGCTGATATTGAGCCCCCTGTCCCTCCCCGCCCCCTTGTGCACATCTTGGAGGCTGGGGCCCCGAGATTACGACCATCCAGACGCTGCTTTCTTTGCTTTTACAAGAAGAAAATAACGAAACACTGGCTGGCTCGGCGTTGTATAAAGGAAAGACTAGCGACTATAGCGAGGAGCGACGAGCGAACGGAGTCTCAGCCCAACTCTTCCCAGCCGTGCGGTTTCATTACTCTGATGGACTTCCAGGTGTTTTCTTAACAAATGGACAAATATTTTTAATGGATTAAAAGATGGAAATTTCAAATTAAAATCAAGAAAATGTGTATGCTTAGCGAAGATAAGATGGGAATAATAAGAAGTTAGTTTTGTGCTTGAGAAGCGAGTTTTAAGGAAAAGTTTACGAGGCAAATACAATCAAACATCATGGAAGCGATGCTTGTAGAGAAATGTTTGATGGTAATATTATTGGAAACTCAATTTTCTCATTAAAAGCGGGGAAAAGTTTTGAGGTGTGTAGCGACGATAAAATTGGTTCAAGTGCAAAACAAGAAAGAACAATCGGTGTTTATAAGTAAGACATCCTATCGGCAAACTAGCTTCCGTCTCGTTCGAATATCTCAGGCAAATAGATTCCCGACAAAAATAAAACACCATTTTCAGTTCCTCGTGTAAATCTAATAAATATATGCATGCCTTTTATTTTCTAGGTGAAAGATGTGAATCTTTTTCTAAGCATCGAACGCTATTGATAAGGACTTTTCGAGGATAAAAGCAAGAGACGGGAAAATAGAAATAAGACCACCCCAAAGGGGATTTCGTATTCGTAAAACCCTGTAGAGCTCATTTGGACCTCCCGAAGGCTGACAAATTGGAAAAAAATCGTCCCCGAATTGGGAAGATGATTTCTATTTCCAACGTAGGAAAATCTCCGAGGACACCAACCCTGGAAATCCCGCGGGATGAACACGACGGTCGGAGCAGAAATTCGGTGCCAAATGTGCCTCAAAACGTTTCAATCAAATTGCTGCAGAAAGAGGGGCGGCATGGATTTATCGTTCCGCTCAACGTCACAGTTTCTCCCTTCATATTGTTGGCACCTTTGATATTTGCTGACTGTTTTATTTTGTAATTAATTGTGACTTAAATAAACATAGCATCCATGGCAGCATCTAAAACTGAAACAAATGGAAAGTTCAAAAAGTTAACCAGATATCTACCGCAAAGTGACGTTTCTGACATCAAAAAAGGAGAGGATTGTTTCTTACATTCTAACTCCAAATACATGTTGTATTTATAATACCAGAGGATCAACCCCCTTAAGGGGATGCCGGAATTTCACATTCAAATCCCATCGAAAGCTTGAATATTGTTTAGGATTTTCGCCGTACATTGTGGAATATAAAGTCGAAGACACGCGAATGAAATGGAATAAAGATATACGACGCAACTCGGCTGTGAAAGACCGCAAGAAACCCGGCCGAGACGAAAACTTTTCGCGACATGAAAGTCGAAAAACTGTGTGCTCTTTTTGGACAGGCGTGGGGTGGTGGGCGATGGGAAAGGAGGGGGAGGAAAAAACAGATGATATAACGCATGTGGCCGATTATATTAAAATCTTGCAGAGCCCTCTAGACAGCGGGGCTCTATTTTTTACACGAATAAATCAACCGTACCTTTTTTGGTCACATCTCTTCCACGCTTTAGATAGTAATACGAAACTCACCATTGGCATTAAAACCACTAGTCAAGTATAAACCATTGGTCGTCATATTGACCGACCGAGCAAATGACTGTACCAAGAACATGTTGGAACGCTAAAGATCGTCTCGCCAGACGGTGGCTGGAATCCTCGGCCTTCAATTCACTGTAGTTTAATGCACTTTCCATGTTCTGCAAACTGCACCCTTCAGCACTTCGCCGTTTTGCTGTCGCCTTGTCCAAATTTCAGTTTGGTGCAATGCTTTGTTATGGCTCATTGCTTGACCGACAGTGGACAACCCACGTTTGAAAGCGATTCGCTGTGAGTTTTGAATAAACTAACCTGGTACCACTGCCGCATGAGTTTTCTTGTAACCTGAATCGTTGCCGCAACGTATCGACCTTTAGGATTTGAATACGCTGCGAATACGGAGTTAATGAAAAATGGCAATGGTTGTCGGTGCGTTTAGCTTTTATGCCGATAATGTAGTTTCTTCCCCAAAAATCAATTACAGTACAATAAGGATGGGAGACATTTCAAAAACTACCAAACGCACCAAGGGCATAAAAAAACAAGATGAGGGTTTGCTGGGAAGATTATTTTTTCTCTTCTTCAATTTGTTCCCATATCTTCATTCTCTATTTCCTCTTCTCTTTCTTCTCTTTCTAACAATTGTCTTCAATTTTTCTGTCGTTCCACCATTGTTCCCCACTCAACCTTCGTACAGTTCTCCCCTCTTTTCTCCACGTCTCTTTGTACCTGCACTATTTAACGATCTCTAAGCCAACTCTGTTTTTCTCATATTTTATATCATAAGTTCTTTTACCTCCAGTCAAATAAAACCTAATTGTATGACACGTGTGTCCAGTTAGATTTTTGAAGGTAGGAGGCTCAATTTACAACCGATGTTTCAAGTGGTATATGGGTGAAAGAAAACACAGAAAGAAATGAGTGGCACGCATTTTTATTTGTTTTAAAGTGAAGACAGTGCATGCTAGCAGAGTACTGAAGAATATAGGAGCAATCCTGGAATTGGCTCACCGAATTACACGCAGCCATTATCCCATCGAGACAGTTGTACATGGGCCCAAATATAATTTAAGCCATTTGCTTAAAACAAGAATAAAAGCGTAGATTTCAGTTAAAACCCCTGACAAAAGCTTGCATAATGCTGCTAGTGAACAAGTGCCAAAAAGCCAACCACTTGACTGCAAGAAATACTCGGTGGCTGCAACAGCAAATGTGTGTTCGCATTGTCTTGTTATACAATAGGGGTTGTTCCTTCGGGAATTGTCGTCCAAGTCTGGACATAAACACCCAAGTAAACACATTTGGCAGCAAACGGCTGGTCGGCTCGGCTTGGCTTGGATGACAGAGGCACTAAGTTAATGTTTATGCAATGAGTGCGACACGAAAGGGTTTGCCTTGCTACAGCTTCATCCCATTAACTTTGATTCACTCGTGTTGGCCGCGCTCACATACTTTGACGTGGACTTCAGTTTGAAACTGAGACCAAGCTAATTCGAGTAGCTGCTTGGTGTGCATGGAAAAGCATAGGTGAGGATGGAACAGACGGACATAAAATACTTGATTTGGGCCAGCCTTTAGCTAATGCAATTTTTATGCTGCTAAGGTCAACTGAAATTTCGTCTCAATCAATGTAGTTATTCACAACTAGTATAAAACTTTCAACTACTCATCCTTGATACGAAACCATGGTAAGAAATGGAAATCTTATAGCCGGCTTAGCTACTTGTATTCGTAAATCATCACATACTATAACCAATCCCTATGTTTTAGTGACGTTCTTTTAAGAGAGCGAACCATTACATTTTAAACTGTTTCGGAACGAAGATAAAATGCTTTTTATGATCGGAGCTTTCTCACAAGTCGCAACATATTTCACAACTCACAAGCTACGAGTCGGTCCTACCTCGGTCTCTTGACTAATTTCAGACCAATATTTCGACTCAACATGCAGTAGCGTAAACTAGGTCTCCGGGGTCGTTTTTTCAATATTTGGCGAAAAGGGCGAAAACTTGTTCCCTTACATGGAGGTGTGTGGGGATATTTGCTATGATTGATAAGATTATATAACGAACGTATGTGAAAAAAGGGCTTCGCGAGAGATCATAGTTAACACTTTTATCTACAACCCTCTCGCTTATCTAGGTTATCGTGCTTGGTTGAGTTAGTATTTTAATTTAAAAAAATAGTCTGAACTGACACTTGAAATGATTAGAGACAGTGCCAGTGGTCAGGTGGACTCTTATAACCGAGCCGAGAGTGTCTCTAATAGTCAGAGTGTGGCCAATTAGGTGATATCTGTCTGGACGAAACATGGCGGTAACGCTGGGAGCCATTTGAAATCAGCCGAAAGCGACTGATTCCTACTGACTGCCTGGTCTATTCACTATATTTCGTTCATGTGGCCACACTTTGACTGCCAAACCTAACTCTAGCCACGCAGCTAACCTTACGTGAGCCACCGTGCTTATACACACAACCTCCGTGTGTAGTCAAAAGTTGCAATTGATTTGGTGAAACAGTATCGTGTTGATGTTTTCGATCGCAATTTAAAAAAAGTGGCGCCTGCATTCTACCGAAAGAAATGTGCGGCTATTTGATGGGATCTTCTGCCCATTATTGTATTATTGTCTGCACGCTGTGAGCTATTAAGAGCGACCACCGACCACGTGACTGCAACCTCCATAATCCTTATAAGGGAATAGCGATCAGCAAATCAGCGGTAGCACATTCCACGTATGACAAGACAACAATGGGCACGTGATCGAAATTACAATTTCAATCAGGCCTCAACAAAGAAAGATGTACAAGTAACCATACTAAAGCACGAACGCATGTATTTACATCTGATATTGTCCATGTAAATTAATTAGGTACAAGCGTTAGTGTACAAAAAACTGAGTTTACAAAATGTATTAAATATTTTATTATAAACATATCCGCTTATAAAACTTTACTAAGTGAATTTTTATACCGTGTCTAGCTAGAGCTTATACGCCGTTTTAATTTCGTCGCTATAATTTGCATGAGGTAACGGCATTATTATTCAGCGAAAGCACACTTGCTATATGTAGTAGCTGAGGTCACACCTCCGTTGACCCGTTCTTTGACATTTTATGAGTTAACCTTTAGCGAACCGTTGGTCACCAAGTATACCGAAAGGTTCGATCGAGTCTCGCGCGCGGCTTCAAGCAATTAGCAATTTTCTAGCGCTTTTCCCCACGACACGACTATGTAATTTTGTGGAAAACCCTTTCTCTTTAAGCCTACAGCGTGTTCGAATTCAGAAGTGATGAATTTTCAGAACTTTGGTATGACTCGTAGTCGTAGATTTTCGACGGTGCAAAAGTTATTCGCGTAGGTTATTCTATTGTATTTAGTCTTTTATTTATTTGAAACACACTAAATGCGCGATCTTGATTTTATGGACGTGCTGAAAATGTGAAACAAGTAAACAATAAAAATGAATTCCACCACGTGTGCGTACTTAACTCAAAGACGACACATTTCAGACTTGAAATAATTTGGAAAGACAATTGCAATTCAGCAAAGGAATCCCTGTATTAGCTACGAGTAAAAAGGCATTGAATAATTTTTTTGACATAACTCTATAGACCCTTATCGTGAAGTGGCTCCAATATACAATAGGCTCACGTACATACATTATTTTATATTCGTATTCCGATCTTCTGCGCATTTAGCAACCAAGTCAGCCGCGATAGGTTGACATGACATGACAGAACGGGATAAATCCCTAGGGAAGCATCCCGGCAAATCTCTGTGACAATAAACTCTATCCCTCACACCACAACCTACTATGCAAATAAAGCCCTTCACTTGTGCCTATAGCTATCCTGGCATGGCAAGAAGAACGCAATCAAACGATGGAGCATGTATGGAAATGAAAACACTTAAAACAAACAACTTTGATGAATCGTGGATATTATTTGGTTGTACAAGTGGTGCCGGAGAAACAATGCGCGCAATCAATCAACGCTTCGACGTTGCGTTCCATCAGCAGGAATTGGCAATCAATTTTTATAGTTACATTTTGATGAGTTTTTATTAGAAGAAATACATAAAATCGGACTTTTTTTCTCAATCATTTTATGATTCTACGCTAAGTTTAATATATCCACCATTTGTATAGCAGGTCGATACGTGAAATATCACACTTTCTATATATTCAGCTATTTTTGACGACAACCATAAAATCAGATCCCTTGCGATGGCTCTATAGCTCCCTTTAGTCTACAGTTTGAAAATAGAGAAGGATATAGATCAAGGTAACCTTAAAATATGTGTATATCTGCCAAACATGGCCAAACGTGACCTTGATACGTCTCATTATGCACAATCAGCAAGCAAGGTCAATAGTTTGGGTGTTTCACATAGCTATCCAGTCTGGTACAAATTCCTTGATGATAATGGACGATAGGTACTGAATTATAAAGTTGATGTCAAATAATTATGGTCTAATAATTAGGTCAAATAATAATTTATGTTTATGCCTCAAGTCTATATAGTTATTTTAGTGAGGATTCCCATTGGTATTAAAAAACTACATGGAAGTGGAATGAAACTTTTGTGTCGAATCGACGTAATTTTTTACCTTGAAAAGAGCTCAATTATGGCAGGACAGCGTACGTCAAACGAGAACTCATCCACAAGTGATTCACCTAACTTCGACCATGTGTGCTGTACTGTGTATAGTTTAGAAAATCACCCTACGCTGCCATGTTTGCTACCCCATCCAGTCAAGAGATCGGGACGAAGCTTACATGGACCAATGGCAAGCAAACCAACCCCACAATGTGCACATCTTGTGTATGGGACCACACATGCACAATAAGCAAACATTGTTGGCTTCGTTAATTGACAAGTGATGCAGACGACAACAATAGTGAGCGGTAACAACGTCGGGAACACATGCGACTTCTGACGGTGACATCCAGCAACCACTTAAATGAATCCCACAAAGACCGAGACCACGCTGTGATTTTGGTCACAGTTGTGAGGAAAATGAACGAGTCATTAAAATTGGACTAGTCAAGAAGGGGGTTGTCACGGTTTTACAATTTTCTATCTGGTGGCACGTACATCCGAATTTCAGAAATTGTTTCTGTTTTCAATCAGATGTGGCTCCATCTCTGAGAACGAGATAGAAAGAAAATTGAGATCGCAATCCTGAAGTGTGTAAACGATTGTCACTCGCAAGAAAATTGTGGCACCGCCCTCTGGGAATCAAGGGTTGAAGATCACATGCCTCAGGCATAATAGTTTATACGACTATTATAAATGGGAACGTAAGTTCGTAACGTATGCTCTACTTTTCCGACGCAAGTTCACGATATATGCTTGCTACAAAAAGACTCACGTTTTAGTTTTTGTACAGTACTAGTCAGGAATGCCAAGATTCCTTAAAATAAAAATTCGATGTGCATCGTGAAGTCTGTTTATTTGTAAACTGCATTATTTCCTTATCATTGTATGTGGTGTGTTTATCTCGACTATTCCTTCGAAATATGTCAGAAAATTTAGATGGAGTCAGCAGAATTTACAAAAGGAAAATCCTTGTTGTCAGCAGGTTATTAAAAATAACTTCACTTGCAAGCTAGATATTATAGTGGCAGGCGATCAGACCGATCAGTTGTTCGGCTGATTATGTTTCGGACACTAGAAGAGCTTTCAAGTGTGTCGTGCACTCATTGTGGAGATTGGGACAGGTTGGTGGAGCGGGGGAGGCACGTTTCGGGGGCGAATTGTGTCAACCAGGACAGACAAGCAAGCAGCGAACCCCCCAGAGCTAGGCAAGACGTGGCCAGAGCGTCTCGAATGAGACGAAAATTGCGAGCAATACAAAAACACAATCTTATCGCGTCCTGGCTGCTTGCTTCGCTGATTGTCAACTACGAGGAAAAATTGCAATCTTTTTATCGGGACAGAAAGATAGGGGATGGAAAGAGTAGGAGGAAGTAGGGGAAAACTTGTTAAGGGATGATTGGTTGTTGGGGGGTGGGGAAAAGACAAAGGGAAATTGCAAAAGAGAAGATTAAACTTTTCGAAAATTTCCATTTGTATAAAACGAAGGAATAATTCACCGTTAAATTGTTCACTACTATATACTATACATCTATATCTATACCGTGCCATAGTTTGTACGCTGTAGCACTGGTTTACGTATAATTCAGTTAGAGTAACTTGCATCGAAGGAAGATTGTTAAAGTTGGTACTTGTCACTCGCAACGGTTCGACTGCTACAGTTACTCTATCTGTAATGTGAAACGAGAAGCAATGCATTAATTAAAGTAAGTATTCGGTTTAACGAGGTGACGCAAAGCAAAGGATCTTAGTGCAATCCTCTTGATACACTTGGCAGCGCAAAGCATGGTTTGACTCAGGCAGTGCGCAGTGCGCAGTCTCATGCGTCATTCGCGCGAACGAGTTTGCTGATTTGCTTAAGGGATGGTTGCGGACGACGGAAAGAAAACTTAAAATTTTTCTTTCATGTCTACAGCAGAAAAAGTTACTACCCGAGACTTGATTATGAAAGTCGCACATTTATTATACCTATAGACACAATTAGAAAGCGTAGCTTCATCATACTTCGCAATCTGAAGGATTGCTTTCCGAATCAATATATTGATATACTGTGTACATTAAAAACTGATTAATTCGATCGTTGGAGGTAATTCACTTCATTTATTATGTATACCAAGTTTATTTGATCCTATTAGTATTAATATAG
>QKMV01000772.1:0-19428 GCA_003287335.1 Lednia tumana
ACAGGAGTAGGCTACGTGCCGGCACCGGATTTCCCCTCTTCCCTGTTAGGTTCATCATCACCCTCATTATCACCATATCATTCACCGACGCCAATAGACCATTGCCACAGGGCCAGTTGTCAACACAGTGCGTCGTTAAACACCACTATAAAAAAATTAAAATAATTGTGCTGATTTCGAAGACCGGTCAGCTTCATATCAAACTCGGTTCATAGGGGCCGCATTCCCAAAGGATCACGATGCTGCGATACTTGGGAACTGCGGTTCTCTGAGATGCTCCCAACTAGCTTGCTGCGTCTCAAAAAGACCCAGCATTGCAGCTCTGTGGGTAATGTGACCCATTTACAAAAAAACACAAATTATAGTTTTGAACTGTTTTGCAGTGAAATGAGGGGTGGGTTAAAAAACATATTAGATTTGCAGTCTATTTTAATTACTGCAGCTAAACCACAAGTGGCAGAGCCACCAAACTTGGTTACCTCTAAGAGCATTGAACTGGCTTTCTAAAAAAATGTGTTTCAAATTTTTAAACTTTTTAAAATTACCTGGTTTTAAGTGGGATATTATCATTTTTTTTCAATTTGAATCAAGTAATTTAAAAAACTGATTATTATAAAAATTTGAAATCCATTTTTTTCAGGAAGCCAGTTAAATTCTCTTGGAGGTAACCAAGTTTTGTGTCTCTGCTTCTTACAGTTCAGCTGCAATTATTAAAATAAACTTGAAATTTTGTGAGTTTTCCCCGTTGCCCCTCACCCAGCCTGGACAAAAAATGTTTTCGGATTTTTTCCGGGCACCCCCATGTACTTGGGCAGAAGTTCTTCGCTTCCACCTTGTGCTACCCGCCCACATAATTCACACAACCCCATTCAGTTAGAAACGTCAAGTGACTCACGCCTCATCCTTCGTTACAGATGCTACGGCCCGAGTCAATTCAACAGCCCGCCAATGGGCGCCAACGGATTCGCCCACCAGCTCCACCCCATAGTAGCCAACCGCACTGCCCGTTTCCCCACTCCTCCCCCGACCGCATCTCAGGTATACCAACCGTCGCAGGCCGCCAGCAGTTACCTACAGTCGCGTGCGAAAGCCGGCTTCTCGACCAACACGCTGTTCCCGGTGACGCAGGCCCACCGCAATAGTCTCGGCATCGGTAGCGACGCTATGGGCGTCGGCGCAGCCTTGATGGCCAAGCGACCAAGTCTGCAGGACCCGTCTTCATTCTCAGAGGTACCCAAGACGTTACATGTGATTTGAGTTGTCTTATTTTCAGGGCTGTCAATGTTCAATACTGGCTATAAAAAGGGGTGTTTTGACAATTTTCATGAAAAAATTACCAAAATGTGACTGGATTAGTGCCTGACAAGTGTGACCTCATGTCAACAAAATTGGCATTTTTTGCATTGCCCAATCCGCATTACTGTTTCAAATTCTTGTCTAAAGTGAGGCTCTACAAACGTGGTGCTGACGTTGAGATTTCAGAAAGATTTCAGAATAAAGGAGATTAAAATCCAGAAAAAAGGTATTGAAAATGAAGAAAAACTAGAACTGTAAACATGTTTCGGACAAAATAGTGACCGATTGATAAAAAAAGTTGACTTGAAGTGACTTTGCGGGCAAAAGATGACAAAAAGTAACTTACGAGACATAGTAGGCTGGTAGACCTGCATTTTTATCACACCTTAGCAGACGACTGCTGGGAGCCCATCATTCATGGCCTGTCGTTTTCCAGCCGTTGCAGTCACACTTGGCGCTCCAGAGGACGTGCTCTGCGCCACCCAAGCCGAACAATTTCTGCGGCCTGAGTTTCTCGTCCAAGTGTTCCCCGCCGGAGCTGAGTGCCGACCCCACGGAGATCAACTCGCGGCTGGAATCGCTCTGTCTCAGCATGACAGAACACGCGCTCGGTGGGTGCGGAGAGGTGTGAGATCGACCAAAGAATAGCGGGCCGAGAAGTGCGGCCGGATTGCCAACGCATCTTACGTTGAGATCCGTCGGTGAACGGGATGACGGTAGAGTGCATATCAGGTGAGAGTGTGGTCGTTGGGGTTACATGTCTGGGCGGAGATTGGCGTAGTGGCAGGCGGTTAATAGGAATCGGTGTCTGGAGTGACTTGACTGACAGCGTGTCCGCCATGTTTCGTCGAGAAGGAAATCACCCCAAAGCTCACACTAGTCACTGATAGAGGCACTTTTGAAGACGGTGGACGTCACAAGTTATCCGGCAGGTGTCAACGTAATCGGATGCTGACCGGTAAAGTCACAAGGTTTCACTCTGGGAGTTACGGTTAGTATCATGATTGAATTTTTATCACTGTTCCAACGGCAAATCACACGGAATAAGTTCTTATTTGTTGCCGGGATTATCTGTTAAGTTGTAGCTAACAACTTTGTGAAACAACCCTCGTGGGCTACGCTCGTATATGTACGCTCTGTTCACCTCGACTAACAAACTGGAAGCCGTTTGCGGTTCGTGCAATTTGCTGTCATCGAACTTTAACCTATAACTTGTTCCGTCACACAAACTATCTCCATAGTGCGTTTTTTAGCTGCCACTGGAAATGGGGGTGGTGAACTTAGCATGGGCCGGCAGGTGGCAAAAGCTTGGAATAAACGCACTATACCACAATTTCCCTCATGTAGAGCTCGAGAGGGTGTGGCTGAGAAAGTTGAGATTAGTTGTGAGTGACTTAGTAGTTCAATCTGCTTCTTGATGCAAGGGCAGAGCAGGGTAGACGGAAACTACGTCCTTTTGGGTCGAGGGGAAAGGGTCGGGAGAGGAGAATGATGCAGATCAAGTCCAGGTCTTTGCTGCAACACTTCTTGATGGCTAATTATTCTTTGGTTCAACGGTCGTAGTCGTTTGGGTGTCGTCGTCAGGCTTTTGGGTTCGTTACTGCCGCAGCTTTGACAGTTGTGCAGTGGAAATAAGGATTAACTTACTTTTTACAGCTCATTATGTCAATAATAGAATTTTTTTATGCATAACAGTAACTAATATAGATCACTGGCAGGCTCAAGTGAAATAATTTTTTTAGTCAACCAATACTTACTAAGCGGAAATATTATTTAATATAATAGTACCTATAAGGATTTAACCAGACACCAATCTTATACAGAGAGATTCTATCAAAGTGACCTCAGCTTATAACAGGAAAGCTTTTTTTTCTTAGAAACTATTTATCATTGTTTGACGACAGCTTTTAGTTTGATCTGCTGCTTCATAAATGTTTGTTACTTAATATTTTGTTTTAATATTTTAATTCGTTTTTTAAAATATCTAATTTTAGTTGTTGCTTTTCACAACACAGGCCACGGGTCTAAGATTTTGTACATAAATATTCTTTGCCTACTCGCGTAGATTTAGTTTCGCTTAAGTTTCGTATGTACTAGTTCGGCATTACCAATGACTTGACGCCCACTTTGACAGTGGGCTTCATGGAATTAGCGTAAATCTCACGCCTGGGCACGTTTGTAATCGTTCATCGTAGTGCGTTAAGTTACGAGTCCATTAACATTGATGTCGTATCGGTAAAAATTAGAAAGGTCTTTTCGTAATATTTCATAATGGCAATCTTACTACTACTACATACTTTGCATGCTAGAGAAGAGACTTGTTTTTTAACTGGATGTGAGTGAAGTGAATAAGCTAAGAGGTAACCAAGTAAGGTAAAGTAACTCGATAATAATAAGACAAGACTAATGAAGTAGGCTGATACGGTAAAGGCTTGATGCCGAAGTGTGTACGTAGTTAGTTCGTGTAGCTAAAGTGTGCCATACGTTTGGGAAATGGATTAGATTTAGGCAGCGATACAGGCACATTGATCGATGCTAGACGTTTTCACGTGACCTTTTTCTAGATGGCATCTTCCTGCGAACACGATTTATGTCGTTTAGCCGGCGGGTGTCCATATGATAGACTTGGATTAGATTTGAGGGGCAAATAGTTTGAGGCGCCTGCAAAATATCAACTCTAAACGATACTAAATTCATGAATGTAGTCGGGAGAAATGTACGGTTTTACGCGGAACACATCGAATGACTTTCACCCCTCAAATAGACGAATGATTTTTGATTCTAATTGTTTGTTTGTGATACAGTGTTTAGTGTGATACTGTTTTTAAAGAAATTAAGACTGAAAGTTTTTCGTGTCATGTTGCGTAATATTTAGCGTCTGCAGAAAGTATCGGCAAGGAAACGCAATGCTCTCGCGTGCGCTTGGTTTGTTTCGCCGACAAAGTTGACGCGTAGTACAAATGAAATTTTGCGCCGTCTAATAGTGGTCCTCTTTTAAGTGTTATAA
The DNA here is from genome assembly GCA_003287335.1 of Lednia tumana. Lineage (NCBI taxonomy): Eukaryota > Metazoa > Arthropoda > Insecta > Plecoptera > Nemouridae > Lednia > Lednia tumana. Next base: position 4,304 of record QKMV01000772.1, read on the forward strand.
ATTTCAACCATTGTCTATAACTTTGCCAAAAATAATAAATCCTATCATGATGGGGAAAAGGAAGACACCTCGCTGTCCAAATATCCATCGGTTTTATTTTTTACACTCAATAAATCAACATTGGTTAATATATGTGTCATTTTATTATTTTATGCTCAGAGCATTCACATATTGTAACAAATGCTTTTCATTTCTGTTTGGTGGTCATGGCTAGATTTTATACATGGCCTAAAAGGCTAGGATACCCATCTTAAATGAATGTACAAAATTAATATGAAACTGAAATCAGTGTGAAGTTTGGTTTTGATAATGAGGCAGTTCTAAGTGTGGATGAATCACACTGAAATAATTGCCATCTTTCGTAAAATCTCCTGCATCAACATTATGAACGGAGAAGTAAACAACTGCGAGAAGGCAAATGATTCTTGGTGGTATCTACACTTTAGAAAGCCTGGTGTCCAATGTAATATCTTTTTCTACTTTTCTAGAAAATATAGACCATTTCCAACTGTGGAGAAAATTTGTCCTAGACCTACCAGTATAATTTTAAGATTTTGTCTTTATATGTATGTGATGGGGATGTACCAAGTTCAAATATTATCAATGACGACATCTTTTTTGCAAAACTCATGTAGGTAGTTGAAATGTATTGAAATTTTCAACCACTGGCAAGATTATATACGATTCGTGGTGTTTCATTGTAACTTAAGACTGGCCTGTAAGCGATAAGTGAGACTGACTAATGATTTCAACTTCGAAGCTTAAGTTGACCAGAAAACAACAGGATTGTTATGCAAAGTCGTACGGTCGAGGTGCGACTGCTAATTCTACGATAATTGGAAGAGAGAATGGACTTTTCATACATATCCGCTTGCCATAGTTTCAATTCACGTTCAATAATAATCTTATATTTTCTGGTATTTATAGTTTTGAAAAAACTTGCTGTTATAATATGCATCTAAGGCCGGCCCTTGAGCAATTATTTTCCACTCAAACTTTTTTTGTATTGATCATGATCAGCCAATATTCATTCAGAAAACACCAGAAACAAAATTCTGTCTCATGAGTAAGCTTCCTTAGAGAAAACCTGATACGGTATTTGTATTTCAATCTATCTTGACAGTTAACTTAGACTTGGGATGAGCATGCATGGATTGTCATTTCGACGAAGGAGCTCGTTAATCGGCATTGTGAACTAACCCGATTGTCTCGAGGCGGTACAACAGCTCATTCGTGGTGAATGGCAACCAGCCCTGAGATACTGAAATTTTGTGTTCTATCCTGTCAAAAGTTAACTTCAAAATTACTATAGGTGTCAGCTTTTGTATGATGATTAAAATTATGTATGAAAAAATAATGGACGTGTTCTGAATTTATTGAAAATTTCGTTTTACTCTAGTAAACCTGTTTTGAAGGGTATTTTGTAGGTGAACTTGTAGGTGTTGCTCTTGAAGGGTCCTCATCATTTGTATGGATTGTATAAATAAAACGTAGTGCGTCATGGTTGCAAATGTAAAGAAGGCACCACTAGCAAGGAAACATATTTATTGAGACAACATACATTTTAAGAAGGGTAGTTTTTCACATAAAATATGGACAGTACTAACATCAATCAAATATGCTTTATACGTTTATTCTAGTTGGTAGATCGCCTAGGAGAGTTGTAACTAACAGCTTTTAAATCCACCGTAGCAAGCTGTGGCTCGAGTGCCTGTAGGTCCAGGATTCGAGCCCTCATCCAAACATAGGCGAGTTGATATCAGTTAATAAAAAAAAAAATTGTTTTCCTTCCGAAACTACTTAAAAGGTAGGTGAAAACATTAAGTTGGTCGGAGCATCAAATGTGGCTATCTGTGGTGGTAGTGTTTCTGGAGGCTCCTTCTCAGTCGTCTTCTTTTGAATGCGCTTCTTAATGACAGCAGAATAGTACTGGGAGACTGCCTCCATCACATTTACAACTGGGGTTGTGTTGTTAGACCACTGTTGCTGTATCTCCTGCGGCATTGAGTCAGGCAGAAGTTCCCCATGACTTTGACGCTTCCTCTTGCGTCTCTTTTTTATACTTGCCGAGCTCTGAGTGATGTCCTCTGATACGTTTACAAAAGCAGTTGAGTCGTTCAAAGCTTGCTGCACGTAATCTGGTCGCAGCAGTGAGCTATGCAGAGGTCCATTATTAGGCACCAGTAGAGACTTCTTGTTTGAAGGCTTCCGTTTTCGCATGTTACGCTTCTTTTTTATACCCGCCTTGTTCTGATTGTCAACTTCTGATGTGTTTACATAACCAGTCGATTCATTCAAATTTTGTTGCGGCAAATAATCTGGTCGTAGCAGTGTGTTGCTCGGAGGTTCATTATTCGACACCAGCGGAGGCTTCTTGTTTAAAGGCTTTCGCTTTCGAATATTACGCCTCTTTTTTATACCAGCCGAGGTTCGAGTGACAACTACCGATTGGGCTACTAATGGAGTCGAGCCGTTCAAAGCTTGTTGCTGTATTTCCTGTGGTAGCGAAATTGTGTTACGCATAGGTTCCCCACCAGGCGCCAATACACTAACCAAAGGAGTTGCATCTTGCAAATGTTGACGCTCTGCCTCCAGGGTTGAAGGATTTGTGTTTGGTACAGATTCGATATTGGGTTTACGCTTTCGTTTGCGCCTATTTTTGTTACCAGTCAAATTTTGAGTGACTGCATCCAACATGTTGACAACAGGAGACAAGTCATTTAAACTTTCATTCTTGATCTTCTGTGATGCTGATACCGGCACTGCATTAAGAGGAAACTCCTCATTGAGCTTCCGCTTCCGATTCCGCTTCTTTTTTGGTCCAGTAGTTTTCTGAGTGACAGTCTCCAATGCGTTAACACATGAAGGTGGGCCACTCAAACCCTGATTCTGTATTTCCTGTGGTAGTATTATTGTGTTCAATACATTAGTCTCCAATACAGAGGGAGTTGATTCAATAGAACATTGTTTCTGTGCATCCTGAGGTAAAGTTGATGTGTCATTCAGAAATTTCCCATTTAGCTTCCTCTTACGATTGCGTTTCCCTTTTTTGTTAGCCGAGCTCAGAGGGACTGCCTCAGATAAGTTTGCAACAGGAGTTACGTTGTCCAATGATGGATGCTGTATTTGCTTCCCATCAGCCTCCAGCATACTTGGAGCAGGAATCAAGACATTCGAACATTGATTCTGTGTCTCCTGCACTGTTGTTGGTGGCATCGGGTTTAGCAGAGATCCCCCAACCAGCTTCTTCTTTTTATTGCGCCTATATTTTTTTTTAGCCGATAACTTTGCGAGTGCCTTCAATATGTTTACGACAGGAGTTGACCCATTCACAGATGGAGGCTCTATTTGCTGCGGTACCAGTAATGTGTTAGGCACAGGTTTTCCGTTGGTCTCCTGTACACTTGCAGAGGGCGTCGATTCATTGATACATGGGTTTTGTGCTTCCTGAGATAGCTGTAAGGTGTGCAGCATTTCTGCAGCCAGCTTTCGCTTTCGTATGCGCATCCTTTTTTTTTTGGCGGAGCTTAGAGCGACAGGTTTCTCTGCGTTGACAGTAGGATCGTCCAGTGTCTCTGTGTCTGGAGAATTTTCCACCAGAGACTCTTCGCCAGATTTCCGCTTACGGTTGTTCTGTCCATTTTTGCTTAGCGAGTTTCGCGCAATAACAGGGATGACGATATCCTGAAATTTGCAACTCAGCATAAGATTCCTGTGACAAAAACGTTGTTACATTTGCACACGTTCTGTTATAACCTACATCGTGTCACTTCCAATGAGGCTACGACTCCGTTAAGGACCGGCTATTTCCTCTACATGCAGCCATTTTGGGAGATAATTCTGACAGTAATTTTTAAACTCATGCTAAATATGCTCTGAATTGTAGATTGAAGGCTGCAATCTTTGAGGCAAATGGTGACGGTAAAATGGAAACCTCACTATTGGCACCAGTGCTGCCCTGACAGTTGCCTCGAAAATGGCAGTGTCCAATTTGCAATAGGAAAACTAGCACAAATGTACCTTCTAGGCTAACTATATGACCTAGTCAAATGCCTTTGGTCAATGTTGAACTGAATTATGATTAGTATTATTGTGGGGTTTAACAACGTCTCAGCTGCGTGGCTGAACTGTACAGCATTTTTGGAAAAGCAAGACGGTAGCAAGTTGGCAGAAGAGATAAAGCACCTACCCTAAAATATGCAACAGAATATGGGGAATGGCTCACAATAAACTCCCCAGTCTGAGATGTACATATCTACACTAAGTTTTTTTTAAGAACAACGTTTCTGCTATGCGTGCTGGTGTGAAAATAACATGTAAAGGGTCCTTTGAAGGGTGGGTCAAGTCAGCCATTTTGAGGGTGTAACTGGTCTTACCTGTACAGCATGTACCAAAAAATTCACAGTTGAAACTTTAAGTCGAACTGTTCAATAATGCATTCCCATCGAAACCTCCAAAGTATTTTAGAGACCCCCTCTCCTTCTCTCTCTCTCTCTCTCTCTCTCTCTCTCTCTCGAGAGAGAGAGAGAGAGAGAGAGAGAGAAAGACCAAACCACTTGTAAACAAACTACTTCTAAAGGTAAAGAAACACAATTTATTGTTTGCTCTGAAGAAAAGCAGACGGTCTGAAGATGGAATTGATATTTTTTTCCAATGGCCCTGAACCAAAAAAGTTGAAGTACAACAAGTTTAATCCCCTATTTCGATTGGTAGCAGAGATTTATGGGCAACGAAAAATTAAAACAAGAGACTTTAAAAAAACTGTTTTTAACTGGGTTAAACTGCTGAAATTAGTCAGGAGACATGAGTCTTAAAAAATTAAAAACAAGAGACTCACCTCAACTTCTCCGTCGTTGATGTAGAGGGGAATGCCCTTAGAGACACCAGTTTTCAGATGAATGGAATGGAAATGCTTGAAACCTTTTGGAAACATGGAACGCCATGAGTGCATCACTTCCAAGGCTACTTGAATGTTTTCCTGCATCTGAATGTCTGTATATCCTGTGTGTGCCACCTGGAGACAATAAAAGAAGTTCATACATGTGTTGAAAACACTTATACTGCTCTGTAAGTTAATAACAACAGAAAACCGCACCTTTAAAACGTAAGCTTCCATCGATGAATATCCAAAAACACCACATACGCACAGTGCTCTTGCTATGGACTTTTTTATTTCTTCGTCACTGCACCAATCATCTTTTTCCGCATTGGTGAGTTTCCAATAGTGGAACAGTTTTCCCTTTGCTCCCATTTCAGACTGTAATACTTGCTTCCATCTCCTTAAAACTGATGATTCAGAGAAGCATGTATCGTACCGCTCGACAAACGTTTTCGCTCCATCGTCCTCTTTGTTGGATACTGCTGCTCTCAAAGCATCCATAGACATGATCTAGGGGGAAAAAAGACTCGGTGAGGATGATAAAATTACCAAGAAAACTAAGAACTATCTAGGTAACAGAGGTGCAACCTCGATTCTATAATTTGCTCTATAATTTGCTTTGAAATTTGAATAAAAATATGTTGATTAAAAACAAGTGAACAGCATTTCCAATATATCTCCAAACGTTAAATTAAAAATACTATGGCAATCATGACATCTGGCCCTAAGTCCTAGATCGCTCGTTTAGAGTTAGTACGTCTCTATGGTAATGTAGGTACAGTACTGCCTACTTTAATTTAGAAAAAATAATTTTCCAACAACACTTTACACAAATTTTTTTAATGTGCTGTAGAATGCTATAGATTGCAGTTACATGAGCTTTAGCGGCAGTTGGAAAATCTGGGTTGTTCTGGTTGTTAGAGAAATTGATCTGTTAATTACCTCAATATTTCCCTCCATACCTATCTCCTTAAAGATAGGCTTGAGCCTAGAGATTTTTTCTTCATTGTGGTACATGTCTTGCGACATCACACACACCACATCCCGTTTGTAGCTCAGTGGATGCTGAAGGCGTCTGACGAAAGAAAAAATTCCTTGATTACATATGGATTTTGTTGCAGGACTTCAACTTATTTCCGTTATGTATGTTTCTACTCAGAAGGCTCTTGCCGTAAACAATGTTAGTAACAACTCTAAACAAGATCTGTTTCCCGGATAGGAGGCATGTTTTTCCCGTTTCGTTTCGCTTCCCTTCCATCTGACACTTCCTAGTAGTCCTAAACTAGAAAGCCTCACTTCTCAACTATACACAAGTTTTCTATTACATTAAGGTTTTTTTGGGAATGCTTACATCTCTTATATGAAATATAACTCCTCAAGACAACTGGCAATTGCCGTACTTGCAACTCTTATGTTGCTTTAATTGTCAATTGCTAAAATCGTCTCTGTGACTTCAGGAACACTCGCGGGCCAAGTATCCAGAGCACTTTGCAAATAAATTGGTGCCTGAATTAAGATCGGAAATTTAAAATAAAATAAAACCCAGTGAATGAAGTACAAATGGCTATCGTACATAACAGCTATCGTACGATCATGAGTCTATTGCGTAAGCCACTTGGCTACCATGCTGTTTTCGAGAAGGATGGATTAAAGACAGCTGTCTTGGCCTCTGGCAGTGGGTTGACTATTTTTTTTACTAACAGCTAGTAGTAGGTGATTTTAAAGTGCTCGTGGTGTTTGACCTGCAAGTGTCCCTGACATCATAGAGACGAGCAGAGCAGTGGAAAATCATAAGAGTTGCAAGTACGTCCGTTGCCAATCAAGATTATTTACATTGATATGTAAAAGAGTTAAAAGGAACTATAAGAGTTGACTCGTTCCCTTTTTTTCTTTTCATTGCTGGCAAGCACATACCATGCTTATGGTAACGGTAATTCAGTTATCTTTTTTAAAACGTGACATTTACAACTTTAAGAGTATGAAGCTTGCAATTTTGACATTCATATCTCGGTCATAGTTAATTAGCACTCACAACTTTTGATGATGTTAATATTTGGATTATATATGTAAAAAATTGTCATTACTTGGGGCCTGATGTCGTGTAGCGGTACCATGTTCCGTACACAACAATTCTAATATGTATTATTGGAGCCGCTTGTAGGACATACATTTTCAGACCAAAATGTGGGCTAGAAACCACCAATTGGGTCATTTTATGTTCCAATAATTTGCTAGACACACCTTTCACTGTGAGCTAGCTCCAGTGAATTCCCCCCCTAAAAAACCGATAGCAAGTCAATAGGTACCTAATTACTCACATAGTTTTCAAGAAACCTGGTCGGAGTAACTTCTTGGGCGTAAACTGTAGATAGATTGTTGCAGAATCGTCACTATAAAGTGGAGTAGTACTCTCTACTCCTTCCTTAGGAAAGTCTCCAAGGATTTTGAGGGCAGAAATGCCATCTGCAATCTGCAACCAAAGAAATAGGGTTTGGGTTACGTTAAGATTATGGGGCACCTAAGACTTAAGTTGTTTTTTATTGTATGTACCATTTTGGAGTCAATTGGAACTACATCGTGTGGTTCCTCGGATTTAACATGAGCACTTTCTTCACTCTCAGGGACCCCTTCCTTAGAGCAATCTGCAACTTTCTTTGGGGAAAGAACGCCTAATTCAACCTGTGACCAGAAAAAGAAAGTTCTTCGCAACATTCCGGTAATGGGCACCCGTAAGAAAAAAATATGCAAGTATTAAAAAAAATTACTAAGTGAATTAGAATGCTAAGAAATCCACTATAACTTCCCGGACGTTATATCAACTATGGTTTCGTTACTTCTAACTATTATAGGTAAATATTGCATAGGTATCGTTATTATTATAATTATTGGTGCTCGAAGGCGTGGCAACCACAGCCTTATGAACTTAGTGATTTTACGCCCTCCGTAGGTTCGTTTTTTCACGTACCATTTTGAAGTCGATTGGAATTTTCGAAGTGAGTGGTTTCTCGGACTGAGCACCAGTGCTTTTTTCTTTGTTCTCTATTCCTTCCTCCGAGCAGTTATCAACTTTCTTGAGGGCAGGAATGCCATCTGCAGCCTGTGACCAGAAAAAAATAGTTTTCGGTGATATCGCATTAACATACACTATTGTGATCTACCTTAAAGGGGGGGCACCCATCTGAAGCAAATTTTTTCTTTCGAACCGCCTTAGAGTCAATTGGAATTTCGGTAATGAGTGATAGCTCTACCTCAACGATAGCGCTTTGTTCATTCTCTACTCCTTCCTTGGGGCAGTTAGCAACGTTCTGGAGAGCAGAAATGTCATCTTCAACCTATGATTAGAAAAAAATAGTTTTTGGTGATATTGAGGTTATGATGGGGCACCAATTAAAGAGAACATATTTTTCCTTTAGTACCGTCTTGGAATCTATTGTAATTTTATCTTTGGCTGATTCCTCTGACTTTACAAGACTGATTTCTTCCATCTCCGCCTCGATCATAACGGTAAAATAAGTGGTGTTAAGAATTATCAAACCACAACGTGCCGAACTAACACCCTAAGAAAAAATCTAAGATGCTTCGTCTGGGTTCGTCAAAGCTCCGTTGCTGGTAAGTTGGCACTAAGTTGGCACAATCTAGCTCACAACATAACAAAACAAAAATGTACAAATCATTTACTCTGCATTTCGTTCATTCCCATTCATTTTAAATTTGGAAATATAGTTTGAGGGCAACGTGGTCGCTCCCTGACCCTGAAATTAAGAGTTTATAGACAAATCGTCATTAATAAATTACAATTTGATTGTAAATAGAGATGCATGTAGGTTTCAGTTCAGCGCAAGCATCGCGCAAGATTCCAACCGAAATGCGTTTAGTAGGGCGAGGTCGCAGACTACAAGGTCATCAAAGTCAGTTCTTTCGATTGATCGTGTGAGGAGGCATGTGCTTTTGTAATCTTTTTACTGTAGCTACTTTGCCTATGAGCATTTCATAATGAAAGATATTTCAAGATTTGAAGAATGTTTTATACATATTTTTGAGCAGGATCTTAACGCCTTAGGTAAGTCTAAACATAGGGTGCTAACCATTTACTGGAATTTTTGAGTGGGTAACCTCTATTCATCTTACATTCTTATGTGCATACGGTTTTTCCAATAGTTCAACGGTTAAAACATTGAATCCCCCCAATCAATGCTCACCTTTTGTTACAGAATATGATACGCTTTATCTAGAAGACTTGAAAAATGGCAGATATTTAAATGTCATCCGTTCGCCAGGCTGTGAAGAAATTTTTTTTCACACTGATGTAGACGATTCATCAGATTCGTTAATTGACGAAGTACTACAGAAATCTGTTGACTTGTACGCAGATGAAAAATGTCTACTTGCAGAAAAGTATGTGTTCTAATCAGTTTATGTACCAATTGCAGTGCCTGCCTACTTACTATGTTTACATGCTAGTTCTAGCGATTGTACAATGCAACTCACAACTGCTACTAACTTCCACCGTGTCTTTAACTTTAGGCAATTGGAAGTGCTCTGTCTAGGAGTTGCAAGTTTGCAAGGTTTTCTGCAGAGCAACTGGACTGGCCCTTCATTGCCTGATGACAGTTTCTCCCTGCCATGGTATCGTTCTCGGTTTCAAGAGTCCGACGCAACGGATGAAGAGATCAGAGACCGCATCACCGACTGCCTGACACTTGATGGTGAAAGCTGCTGGCATATGAAGCACCAAGAGCTTCTTTTATTAGCTCGAGTCATATTGCAAACATGTGCAGAGAAATTTTCTAACCTGCCGGCAAGTACAATCTTTCGACTTGCATTCTAGAAATATTTTAACAAGAATCATAATTCAAACAAATAATGAATGATCTTAGCTGTTTAGTTTGTCAAATAAGCAGAACCTACATTTTTTTACAGAGTTGCAAATGGTGGCTAATGCGCTGTCTATTCACTCACCAACAAATTCTCGATGAACATTCCCCAATACTACATGATGCTTGCATAGCACTGATCTCTGAACTTTCTGCAAGTGAAGCTTTAATGGCAAGCACCAAGAATGTGATTCTGTTCAATCTTGAAGCTGCCAGAATATATCTGTATTATGGACAGGTAGTTAAATCTAAAGATCACATTCAAGCAGCACTAAATGCAGCCTCCATGAAAGTAGAGCTAGTTGGTAAGTAGAAGCGACTTTACTGGTACTACTAGCCATAAGACTACTTTTATTATTTTCTGCCTCAAATCTTTCAAAACTGGCAGTTGGCACATGCACACACACACACACATATATATATAGCCCTATATTACCTACATCAAGAATACTAAATTATCATCTTCAAAATGTCAGCCACGGCTAGAACAAATGACTCTGCAAGCTTGCTGACTACTAAAAAAAACTTCCTAGACACTAGGTGTTTTCACATTCAAATCACAGGAGAAAACTCTGTATGAAATTTCATTTAGTCTGCATCAACGTCCTTTGTGCCTTTCGGTTTGACCCTACCCTTGTATACAGACATGCTTTATGGATTGGGAGAACAATTTATTTTGAACAAAATCTAAAAAAAATGGACAAGAAATATGAACTTTTTTATTGCAGAAAAGACTTGGGTACCCCGGGTAATTGGATTATGGTCGCGATAACTCGAGTTCACTTTTAACCACCTGATGAAATCTTGTTCTTTTCCAGGTGCCCTGGGAAAACGAACCCGATACCAGCAGACTGAACTCGCACAACTAACGTTGCAAGTGACGTTTGACCGAGATACCAACTCCGACTTGGCCATAGAACCTGCTGTGATTCTTCCAGAAGACGTCTCTTTGCAAGATGATGTGCGGCTCAATCGTATCAAGTTCTCCAGCGAATCAGACGGAACTTTTCCGACGCTTAGACCCATAGAGCAAGCGATTCTGGTTGGCTTGTTAGTTCAGACGCAGAAGTCTCAGCCAAAGGACAAGCTTGCAGATGAAGAGTTGATGCCTTATATTTCGGTAAGAAACCGCTTTAGCGGTACAAATATATTTTTCATATTAATTAGACAGCAGGTTTGCCAAATGGTAGTGGTAGGTGTAGACCCCTTATTTAATTGTTTTAAATTACGAGGAAAAGAGAAGATACTAGTGTGGCTAAACTTTTAATAGGTTCGTGCCAGTAATGAAAAAATTTCATTATTTTAATCATTTCAATTTTAGGATATGAAATAATATACCAATTAGACCTAAAACTTCTAAAATCTACCACCTACCTACCTACCTACCTACATATCTATACGAAGTAAAATGAGTACCATTACGTATTATGGTACAGGAGAAGTCTGGTACCATCCATGTAGTGAATTAAAAATGCCTGCTTCACAATACTTGCAATATTCTAAGGATTTCATTTATTTTTGGTAGTTGGGAATTGCTAGGTACATAATTAATTCATTCATATGGAAAAGTTTCAAATTTACACTTAAGTGTTACATTGGAGGAATATTGGGTACCCTTCTAGCCACAAGTACATCAAATTGCAGAATCAGATACCTCCTAGCTGTCTACATGGTACGGGACAACCTAGAGCTGCTCGAAATACAACCTTCAACCAAATTTGTTACTTTAGAATCCAATTGTTTTCCTAATTGTTTTATCTTCAGGATACATAGGAATACCTCATCTATTTTTAGTAAACAGGTAAAGTGTTGACATTTGTCAACCAAAACAAAGCTATCTGATCTCACCAAGCCTAGAACATCTAGAATGCCCTTCTTTCTTTCCTACATGTCCAATGTTCCAAAATGTCCATGAAATACCTCTAGACCTTATTATATCACTTATGTGATATATATGTTCTAAGCATCTCATGCCCGTCCGGAATTGCTATGTTTTTCCAGTCTATAATAACACCATTCCCCTATATGAATATATCTATTTTTAAAATTGCATAACTGAGAAGTATGAGGCATGCCATTTTATGAAACAATACACTTTGTTGGAGTATTTAACGTAGCCAGAACTGTATTTATTAAATATCAATTAGCAAAGAATGGCAAATCTTAGCTTAAACAAACAATTCACTGATAAGCAGTACTGGTGTTGCGTATGATACGCATACTAATTGCCTGACCAACTGAACTGGTTTCTTTCTGAACACCATGATTCTTTCAGGAATAAGTTGAAAGCAATCTGGACAAGAGTTAGCTCACTTGGATCTAGTAGATTAGAGTGTCTAATTGTTTCTCACGCTGCACAGCGTGGTACGGTTGTTCCAAAACTAGAAATTGCCAACATTTATTTAGAAGCACTTTGCTACAAAATAGATTGTGAGGATTTGTCATTTTCCAGAGCCAAGAAAATGTACCAGGAAATTTTAAGCGACCCTATTTCATCTTAATTGAAAACTTAGAAATACTCTTAAAATACAGGGAAATAAGTGGGAGGGGGGAACACAATTTTTGGGATCAGGCCCATGAAACGTTACGTCTCTGGGATGATGCTGAGTCCAATGAAAACGGCTTACCGTTTCCCAAAACTGAAAGACTGATCTTCAAAAACATTTCAAAATAAAAAATCGAAGTAGCTAAGTATGCTATTTAAATTAATGAAAGTAGCTAGTTTACGGCCGCAAATTTGGGAATTAAGGTGAGAACTTCCTAGTGCACACAGCAACAAGTTAAGTAAACTGTTGTAAAATGATACTGTTTCTTGTTAAGGCCCATTTACAACCAACTGAGCAAACTTACCGTTAACTTAACTTTCAAGGATGGCAAACTTTTAAGAATGGCAGTATATTGCAAGCCAATCAGATCGCAAACAGTCTAGAGCAGGGGTTCCCAAACTGAAGGTCGCGACCCTCTGGTGTGTCGCGGAGTGGTTTTTGGTGGGTCGCGAAAAGAGTTTGAAAAGTGAAAAATTTGTAATAATTTCAAAACATTAAAAAAAAACAACATGAAAAATGAACAAACTGTAGACATAAATATCCCCCCCTCGACCATGTCCAGTAAAGTGGGTGGGTCGCGAAATTTTGCCGTTCCCAAAACTGGGTCGCAGGTCTAAAAAGTTTGGGAACCACTGGTCTCTAGGGTAAAGCCCCGCCCACGAATTCAAATATATCACTGTCAGTGACTGTCAGAGTGTCACATAACCTGAAATTCTTGGTATCACCATGAATCCTTGTAGCATTAGTTTCTTTCTACTAGGCTACGCATATTAATTATTACAAAAGAATAAGCAACATGCAATTAAACGTCCAAGAAAGTGGTTGGGTTCACCCCTATGAATCAACTATGATGCAACCAAGGGGATTTCCACAATTTTTTGACCAAATTGTGGCGACGCCGATCAATTTTTGCTGGAAAATTATATGCGAGACATCTGCCATTAATGGTATGTGTAATCACCAATTTATATCCCAGAGCTCGGTGCAGAAGATTACTTCAATACGTCTGATGGTTTTTTGTTCAGTGGAACCTGCCAAATTTTATAGGTGCGATCGATGGTACGCACTGTCATTCAGGCTCCAGTATATTCCGGCATGGCATATTTCTGCTATTAGAAACAATTCAGCATTGTACTGATGGCACTGTGTGATGCATATTTTCTATTCACTTAAGTGGACTTATGCATCAGGGACGTGTTCATAGAGGGACAGTTGTGCTGGGCTAGAGATTATTCATGGTGAGAAGTAAAACAAATTGTACATACAGAAGTGAATTTATTTTTTGCATAAATGTATGAATACTTCTTACTTTGTCTTGAAAGTTGAACTCAGTCTTCTTCATATTAACGTAGAAAGAAAAAAGAACATTTTGTAGAAATTAATGAAAAATTTTTACGTGCGGTGTGCATAACGCAGCTGGTCTGGGGAGCAGATTGTCTTGCAGAAATACATAGTATAAACTTACCATTTACGACTAAGTTAACGGCTAAGCTGGTTGTAAATGGGCCTTAACTCACACAACTAACATTCAAATATTACTTTTTTGAGACTCATATCTCCTGACTAATTTCAGCACTATAGTTTTTAAAAAAACTGTTAATAACTGGGTTAAAATGCTGACTTTAGTTTCAGTTAAGTTTTCAGCATTTTAACCCAGTTATTAACAGTTTTTTTTTTAAACATTCAAATACCTGATAGCCTTTGAGCCAACATGCTCGAAAAGTTGAGAAAAGAAATTATCCCAGCACAACCATTATTCGTTTCCTTAAACCGTATTCCCTAGAATTTCGGAGGTTTTTCAGCATTCTAGCTATGCTTTCTTTTCCAGTGCCTCCTGTCGCAGCCCCGCGTTTGGAACCTGCAGACTTCAGCACTGCTCATGCGCTGCCACATCGAGTCGAACCACCGGCGCACGATCGAGCGCTCGATGCTCCAAGCGCAGTCGCTGGTGGACGGCATCGGCACGGAAGCGCCGGCGCCCGTCGAAAGGCAACGCTACCTCTTCTGCTCACACCTGCCCCATCGCTGGGCGGTGGAAGCCGAACTGGCCAGTCTGATGGTCACGCTAGGTGCATTCAACGGGGCACTGGACATATATCTTAGGTGGGTTCATAACCTGGAATTCAAATACCTAGGTGCTTGAGCAATTAATTTAATTTACATGAAAATTTCAAGTCGTTGAATTTTTATTAGTTCACTTCTATTCGTAGTTCATTCTACCAGACATTCAAACACCGTTCTAACAGGTTTTATCACTGGTAAGACATTTTTTGCAGCCCCACCATTTCATTGAGAACCTTGGTGAACCTTGCCACGGCATGCCTTGGCATTCATTAAATCTCAGGTTCAATTCGGGTGACCCACTATCTTGTTTGTGGTTTTATACCAAGTTCTAGGCAATTATTTGGATCCCATGCCAAAAACAAAATAAAAATGTCACCTTTATATTAAACGGCTCATGGGTTTGGTCTAGTATTTTCTTTACACAGCTGGTAATTTCAAAAAAACTGTTAGTAAATGGGTTTAACTGCCAAGAACTTCCAACAAACAAACCGCCAATGTTTTGCTTACCATACTGAAACGTTGGCAGTTTGTTTATTAGAAGTTCTCAGCAGGTAAACCCGTTTACTAACAGTTTTTTTGAAAACATGAGTCTTAAGAATTTAATAGCTGGTTATTAAATTTTTGAGACTCATATCTCCTGACTAATTTCTATTATCTCCTGAAAGACTAGCCCCGATGAAGCCTCCAGAATAGTTAGCGAAACGTTGGCAGTTTAGTGTCAGTTAAGTTTTCAGCAGCTTAACCCAGTTATTAACATTTTTT
>QKMV01000773.1:0-19424 GCA_003287335.1 Lednia tumana
TTAACGCCATAAGAAAAGCATTGTCCCCCAACGTTGATTGACTCTGGAATTCCTTGATCACTAGTCGTCCATTGTAAAAAAAACAAAAAAACAAACAAGAGCACCTAATTAATAATTAGGATGATTTTCGTACCCACCTCGAAAAGGGCGAGAGCTTTGGCCAGAGCCCCGACTTCATCTTCTTCGCGGGGTGAGAAAATGAGGCAGGTGCTTTTGGCCGAATCGCGGCCTTCTTTGATGTAGTTGCCTCCCTCCATTAGGACAGGCTGGAAACAATTATTAGCATTCGCATTACATTTACGAATAATTATAACTCACATCTACTGGGCACTTAAAATACGTGCATAAATTGCTATACATATTTTTTTAATGAACTAAATTAAATTGTGCGTTTGTATGTTTGAGATGTCTGATAAACTCAGACGAAGCGTCGTGAAAGCTGCAAAAAATGTCATGAAAATACCGAAAATAATCTACGAAAAAACAAAAAAAAATTAAATGAAACTCACATCGCCTTGCTCAAACTGTTGTTGCGCTTTCTCCTTGTCAGAAGACAAAATTGGTATAACGTCGTGCAAAACCATCACAACAGCAGATATATGTAACTTTATAACTGATTAACAGGACGCACCACAAATAATAATGTGTGTTTTCCGTGTGATCTGTCTTGTGCTTGCTTCAATACATAACTTTCTGGTTGAACAGCACTTGTTTATATTTCTAAATCACATTCCTCCTTTTCCTCAATACCCGCAATTTAGGCGGAAAGCGAAGTGGGGGAGATGACGTGAAATAATTATCACAACTGAGGCGAATGCTGACCCTGGTTTTGTTCCTTGTGGTCAACCAAACCAAAGTAGCCGTTGGTAAAACCAGTTGTATTAGCTGCTAAAATTTCCTTCGTGAATTGCGTCATTCAACAAGAGGAAAATGCAAGTGGCCAATTATAATGCTGCACAAGTTAGCTCGTCGTAATTACAACAATCAGGCACACTTTCCTGAGCTTTCGAGTTGTTGACCTAGTAAAATGGTGCTATTGAAAAACAGAGGTAAATGTCGCATCTGAAATGTTTGTAAACACGTAGTAACATTCTCATTTCAATGTCGACCGGCAAGAAACGTATGCAATTGAAATAATACTAATTGTAGTCTCAGAGAATGAGAAACGTTGACGTGCTTTGCCGTGTGTTTTTTTAAGTGTAATAAGTTTGGTTTAATATGTTATTGCAGCTAGTAAATCAATCAATAATTGTTATTTGAAATAATTTGGCAAAGTTCAAGGGTACACCGATACTTCATAAATGGCGTGAACACTTGATCTAATTTGACTTATAGATACGTACATCAAAACCTGACCTATCACCTTATTTGAAAGCGACGGCCTATAAATCTGAATGTTGCAATCAAAGTGAACGGCGATTAATGATATCATACATAAATACTACTAGCGTATATTATGCTCTCTATTGTGGCATATGTAGCAATTACATCTTTTATGGGCCCTGGTTTTTCAATGGTTTGCATTTGGACTTTTCTGCATTATCCCGGAATTATTCAATAGTGGCATATTGTATTTGCTTCGATTCCACCAAAACAATGACACATTCTTTCCTTGACCCTAGTCGCACGGAAAGTCTAAAGCCCGATTTCTCTAACGACCCATTTCATGCACTGTTGACATTATCCTTCTACGTAATATTTTTCTTTGAATCAATTTCTTCTAAAAATAGGTATTGTTGTGGTTTACTTACTACGTCCACAGGAGGTGAGCCTGGAGAAAATGTTTGCATCATCTTGAGTCTTCGAGAGCTGAATGTTAAGTGTTGAGGATATCGTCATCAAAACAAAATGCGAGCGGATTTTTTTTCTTCAGTGACCACTTTTTATGCCCATTCTTGACGTGAACTACTGACAGGGTTATCGCAACCGACGTTAGCACTTGCGAAACGAACGACTCTATCAAAGTATACATCGGAAATGATTAATAACGTGATTCAATTATCGAAAATAAGACAGTTTTGAATGTGAAATTGTGATGTTGAATCGTGGTATTTCGCACGTACTCAAAAATAGCTGTTGCAATAAACAAATCTAATCAACTGATTTGCGATTCTTATGTATGTAATGAACTTGTGGCAGGGTAAAGATAATAACTTCTCCATAGCAATTTGCAAGTCAGAATGGGATTTCCAAAAAAATACGAGACACTCAATTTTTATTGTATGTTCTCTATTCAACCAAAATTAGAAGTTTGTAGAGAAAAAGAACCTCATCTATTAAATTTTTGAGACTCATATCTCCTGACTAATTTCAGCACTATAGTTTAAAAAAAAACTTTGTTGGCAGTTGACAGTTGGCAGTTTAGTGTCAGTTAAGTTTTCAGCAGTTTAACCCAGTTATTAACAGTTTTTTTAAAAACCCCATCTATCTTCGAAATTACGCAGAAATTAGTCAGGAGACATGAGTCTTAAAAAATTAATCCCATCTATCCTTTTTTTAGTCGTTTTTCAGGTGCAGCATTTTTCCAGTTGTCGAATAAGTTTTAAGTAACTTCTGAAAATCCAGCCACAAAGTCACCATGACATGTTTTGCAATTTTTAAGATTGGATCGGTATTACCCTTTCTTAAAAGAATCCTTTTTACCGTCAAATACAACAAATCTGCCTTAACAGTCAGAATTCCTTCCAATTATTCGTCAACACCCAAATTCTCTCGAATTTCAAAAATGCGCGCTCATCCGCCGCCACTTGACGACGGCGTCGCATTAAACTAACCCCTACATCACGCGTCGCGACGCCTCTCATAGCATCACACATCGGCCGGCCGACGCACTAAACCTCTGCAAGACGTCCCGGCGCCGACGCCTACACCAATCAATATAACATCGAGTGTTGCGCATTGCACACGACGTGAAACAAATCAGTGACTTACTCAATCCGAATACGACACACATAAAATAACCATTAAACCCTGAAAACGTAGTAATTACCAGAGTCGATAACGCATGCATAACCAATCAGGAGTGAGACGTTGCAATTATGCGGGAGTGTGACGCGAGGACGACGTCGAGAGGGCAGACTCGGCGGGGCTGGAGACGACATCCCCATGGTGTGGGACAGAAGTGATCGGTGGCGATGTCGAGGATGTACGATGTAAATAGTGGTGTGTTGCGACGGTTAATCACGTCATTGCTTGTTGGAGACGGCAGAGATGTCAGGGGGTTATAACAGGGATAGGCAGTGATGGTAATTATGAGCGGGATGGACGATCATGAGAGAAAAATAGTCATCGAGTTTTGCCACCTCTTAGAAAAGTCGAAACAGTTATTTAATGGTTTAAGGTTTGTATTTTACATGATTTATTAAGATTCGTTTGGTGTGTTTTGGTGTGATGTGTTCTTGTGTTCTTGTGATGTGGTACGTGATTTTTACGCAATACAAAAATGTGATTTATTTTGGAGTGATGGCAGTTTATATCACAGCTGTCTGTTCAGGAATTTCTCAGTTTACTTGGCTACATATTGTTCCGCGGTAGTAATTTAATTCAATGTAAATTGTAAAATGGGCAATCCTTCAACGAATTTTCTGGCGCATGTGGGTCCAGCATTTGATTGTATTTCAAAATTCACACCCTATCATTAATAACTTGGGGTTGGTGGATTGATGCAGCAGGGCTGTTCAATGAATGCACCCAGCACATGTAGCCGTGTAGGCGTGCCCGCCCTTACTCTACAAATCGTTACAATTCGATTACACTCGACAAGCAGATCGTAGCCTTCCTAAGGGTGGTTCGAGCACCATGCCACTTTCGGCTTCATTGACCAATACTGATTCGACCGCTGAATCGAGAATTTATCTTGAGTGTTTCTAGAAAATTGAAAGATTACTTTCACTTGAAAAAGATGCCGTCGTTTTCTTCGTGTTTCCCCACGAGAAACATTTCGGAGATTATGCTTTGCATAGGATGGATTGCATCTACATTAAAACCCCCAAAGTTCATGTGCCTTATTCACAAAAATGACACCCCCTACAAGATGATATCATCAATGATTTTTTTCCAGGGATCTTCCGCAATATGGGCATAAGCAATGGCAAGCCTATTTCGGACGAACTTTTGACATATACACAAAGCTGTGGAAATTCCAGCAACAACATAGGTAAGAAAAGGGGATGATTGACCCACATTTAAAATGTTTACAGCAAAAATGTCAAAAAAAAACGTAGCAGTTTGTTACATTTATGAAAGAGTATATTTTACTGATTTTTCTAAGAATTCAAGTGGTATCACCATTTATTTCGAAGCATTGCAACTCCAGAAAATTATGACAATTAACAGTTCTTTAATTTCCTCTAGGCAAATTCTCGACACCAAATATGGATTAAAGAGATGGCAAATCGGGGAGATAGCCTCGAAAATAGGTCAACTATATTACCATTATTAGTAAGTTAAAAACTTTTTGTCAATAACCAAGATTATGAATGCATTTGAGTCTCTGCCAGGAGACTTATTTTGTGGCTTGGCCAAAACCTCGATTGATCCGCTTCCAGTGTGTGCCCTGTATTATGGATCATCGTTTATTAAAGACTGCACAATGTTACCAAATAACAACTGATTGAGGAATGTTTCCCGTAGCCTTCGCACAAGCGAGACAAACTACTTGAACGAGGCGTACTCGTTCTACGCGGCGATCAGAGGGAGAGCGTATTATTCGCGAGCGGCCAAAGAAGACCGATCCGATCTGATGGTCAAGAAGCTGCGATATTACGCAAGATTCATTGTCGTTTGTCTATTGCTGAAGAAAATGAAGCTTGTCAGAGACTTAGTCATGGTAAGAACTACGACGACAAGTAACAATTGTGAATGCCATATATAATTGGATTGTATTACTGGCTCATGCGTTGACGTTATTCTGTTATGATGAAATCAATAACAATACTTACGTCAGATTTTAGTAGGCTCAAATGATTTTAAAAAGAGATTTTAATTTAATTTTTGAGCAACCTAAGAAGTGCGCGCCGAATCAGACTATACGTACATATCCAGGTGGAGGCTAACTTTTTAAATTTCCCAAAAATGATGTATACCATCAATGCTAGCGGATTGTCTGGAAGTGTTATTTTCTGATCAGTTAACAGTTATGACGTACGCCAAGTATACGTTTGAAAGCTAAAAATAAAGACAGCTTCTTCACAACACTGAGGAATTAATTTTCTTTCGTTTTCTGTTTTTTTTTTTTAATGACCTCCTCTGATAGCAATGTTCATTTTGCAGGAGCTCGACAAGCAAATCGTAGACTACACGAGCACCTACGAGCCAGATGATCAACTGGAGTGGTCACTGGTGCTAGAAGAAATTAAATCGTTCATCAAAGCAGATGGAATCGTCTCTGTTTTGCATGCAGATTCAAACACAATTGTTCTTTCGCACAGGTAAACATTGAACCGACACTATTAGTTATTTTAGGCTCATTGAATTCCTTTTAAGTTGGGATCCGGTCACATGAAGTAATTTCTATGTTGCTTTTTGTATAGTTGATTGAGTATTATATTAACGGCTTTGTAACAATTTTTACAGGGGTTGAGTCTTATTCTCGCTAATACAATGCAATTAACTTTCCAGGTTAAGTCCACTGACCACGCCTCCAGTGGAGAAAACCGCTATGATGAACTTGACTTTGCAAGAGATCCTGATTGTGGGCAACTGCAACGACCAGGTAACACATCAGCCAGGATAGCTTTTAATAAACATTAAGTCCATCATAGAAGATATAACAATATTATTGTAGACTAGAATACTTGCAAATTGATAAATTATTTTTGGTAAAACGGGATTGCATGCTTTCGTGCACTAATTTTACGAAGATCCAACCAAATTATTTGACATTTGTCAAAAATCTGATGGCAAAAATGTCAATCAAACTGTTCAAAGGCGCTTATTTTCTTGCATGAATACTTCTCACATACTGCCTATCAAATAATGTTTTTCATAAGAATCCACAATCTAGTCATACACAGTATCACTTGGGTCCGGTTTTACACTTCCCGGTTAAGGTGCTACGCTGAGGTTAACTAGAAAAAGTGAAATCTGAGTGGCTATTGTCACGAGGATGATAAGTCGACTGGATAAATAACTCTTAATTAACCGGACATTGTAAAACCAACCCTTACGTATTTATAGCAAATTTTTCCAAATATTTTTCTGTTGTCTTGAAAAACAATGGCGATACATTAATAATGTTTTTTGTTAATTTTGACTCTCTCCCTGTCCCGCTCCTGTAGTGTAAGACTGCTTGTCCGCAGGTGAAATTCAGCGAGCTCACTATGGACATGTTTAGAGTTCTCCAAACTCTGGAGCGAGAGCCGCAAGATGATTTTAACCACATTTACGACGCATCGTCGGCTCCTGGGAGGATGCCGATGGTCAGTCAGGTGAGAACATAAACCAAATCATTTCAGAGCGTTACAAAAATAGTTAATAAAATACGGCTGCACTTTCGTGACGTGAGATGGCAAAATTACTCTCTTTTGTATGTTGCGGTGGAGGTGCCGTGCTTTTAAAGCTGTTTGAAAAGCATTCAAAACATTCTATTTAAGTGTTTTATTCCAAACATAAACACTTTTATTGCTCATTTAATGCAGATCCAATTTTTTTGTCACTGCTTTTGTCGATTTGTTCTGTATCTATATTCTCGGAATGTTAGTCCGTTCTTGTTTCGAAGCATGATTACATGATTAGTGCTCGTGACAACGATAGGACAAATCTTCTTAACTCACTTCTTTCTTCCAACAGGATAAGGGATACGCTCTTCCCGTGGCAGGCCCAATGGGCAAGGGCCCCTATCCCCTTGTAGAGAATGGGGACCGACCGCTGAAAAGGGAAAACCCGCACAAATATCTCCTGTACAAACCGACTCTCAGCCAAGTAATGGTCTTCCTGGCGTCAGGGTTCAAGGAGCTTCCCGCAAACGGAGCGCTGTTGCTTTATCTATCGGCGGATGGGTGCTTTTCGCCACTCAAGCATCCAGAAGACAGTACGTTGATATTTTCCCCATAAGAACAACGTAGTTCCATCGAGTTGCAGAGTCCAGTATAGTTCAAACACCGTACAATACAGTTTCACTTTCATTACGTTCCAGCGTACAGGTTTCATAGTGTTACACAGCTCAATTTAAATAGTTCCAAGTGTAACCTAGTTCCATAGTGGTCCGCACAGTTATAGGCCAAACCAGTTTTATAGTGTTCCACAGAACAATATAAGAAGTTCCTAGTGGAACCTAATTCCATCGTGGTCGACTGCACACTATATTCCAGCGTAGTGCAAAATATGTATTTAAGGTTCCATCATTTTCGTTTGTGTGCTGAGATTTAAGTATTGACGTTTCAGCATGTAACGATCTCAGCTTGCTGAATTTCTCAGGAACAATTTCCCTAGCTTAATTGGCCATGCCATAGTTACCGCCAAAATTGCACCAAGTCTAATAAGCTCGTTCAATTCCAGTGGGATACGACTTGGGAGGAGTGATAACGAGCAGCAAGAAGGAAGTGGATCACATCAATAAGAAGGCGGTGAACCTGAAAGAGACACATTGTCTCTACCCAGGTGACTTGTTGCCATTCACGAGGAAGCCGTTCTTCCTGATTGTCGATTCGGACAACAGCTTCGTGTTCCAACATATGCCTAGATATTTTGGACAGCCGCTCATCATATTGATGTCCCCTCAAGACATCCCACCAACCTTCCAAGGTACGACTGATACTGAAAGTTTTTATTCTTGCGTCAAGCTTCTCAGGAAGAGAAAGAAGGCAATGAGAGCTGAAAAAACACTAGCCGTGCATTTGAGTAGAGGCAACTACAGAAGTATACCGTGAATTGGTTCGGAATGTTTTTCGGAAAACATACAAAGCGAATAGTCACGTTTAGCAGGGTTCGGAGCTTGGGCTGCACGCCTCCTGAGATTCGCTCGAGTCTAATGTTGTACCGAATAAAATGCAAGCTATTCTAGAGCGTAAAACGCAGTAGGGTATCGCCTGAAAAATTAACTCCTTATAGGTACTTGAGCCTCAACTTGAAATTCACGAAAGTCGTTGAAGTGTTTCGATTGTTGACAGTTTCATTAAAAGTGCTTTTATAGAAACTACTTATTCTCGACGCAATCCCGTCGTTGAAAATTATTTTTCCATTTTCGTTCACGTGAGCACCAGAAAAAAATTGGACGTTTAAACCGGTTAATAATACCAATCCAGACACTCAATCTATACAGGTGGATAATCCAACCATGTTATTTCTCTTTCAGATCAACAACACAACGGAAGTCTGTTCACGTTGTTCCTCCACAGCCCTTTGACTGCGTTCTGTTTCATATGTAACATTGTCAACATTCCTATTCACCACTGGGAGCGGTGCCAGTCGTTCATCGACAGGTTCGTCACCGAAGCCAGCAGACTGTTCACGAGAAGTCGGATAGAGCCGGCGTTTCTCCCCTTTTTCGGCGACGACTTCCTCAGACTTCTGCTGCTCCGGTACATCTTCTGTGACGTCGTTCTCCACCTGCACAGATCGTTTAAAGTAAGAGCACGTACAACTTTGATTTGTATTGGATCTTCAGGCTCTTGCTTGAGGGAAGGGGGCATAAGAAATTAGTGGGGGGGGGAACACATTTTTGAGAAAAGGTGCCAATTATTTATCAATATGAGTACAATTTTATATGTACATTTTTGTCAAACGTTTGAGTTTTTTTCGCTTAGACAATATCAAACCAAGCTAATAATTTTTTTTCCTAAAGTATGTCTTAAAACAAACAAAAAAGTAAGATTTTTAACCCTGAATAATTAGCGAGCATATTTTTTCTCGGCGCTCACTACACAGTTAGGTGGTTTTTGTTTGTTTTAACAAAACAGTACCCCACGATAGCGCAATGGACAACTAACATTCCAGAGGCAATCAACGTTGTAGGATTTTTAACGCCATAAGAAAAGCATTGATTCCACAACCTTGATTGACGCTGGAATTTTTTTTTGTGTAGTTGTCTATTGCCTGGTCCACGCTCCTTCTACACCACCATTGTTATAATAGCAAATTACACACATAATATACAAACATACTGACATTCACTTCATTATAAACTCTCTTCTCCGAGTCATCCTTTTTTCTCTCTTCACCCAGTGTCACATTTATGCAATTTCCTTTCTCCAGCCAACACATTTCTCTAACGTCTACCACCATCTAAGTGTTTAACCTGTTTCTCTAATACCTCTCACGATATGCATGTGAGAAATACAAATGTGTGTTGGGTAAACTTGCGGGGAGGAATCAAATATTCTTGTTGATAAACTATTTATGGCGCGTATTAAATGCTTTCAAAATTTGCCATGGATAGATCCTTTCCCAAAATTCATCCCTTGTTCTTCCTTCAACAACCATTCATTCTTCATAATTTTTTGTTTTTCGAAGCTTCTTGAAATCAACTGATTGTTGAGAGTGGGGTCCAAAATTTACAAAGATTCAGATATGTGCTAATAAAAAAGAGCGCTCCATTTTATATTATAATTACACTGGTGTCCGTTGATTTGAGAAAGCGCTCTCATACAAAAATTAAAGACAAGAGAATATCAAGTTCATTGATGTAAAACCTACACGTACAGTCAGCAACACAATTACATCCTGAGAAAGAATTCCGTGCTGGATCCTTGAGGAAACTTTGCCACGCACACATATCGATATTCTTAATCGTCGTTTCGAGTTATAATTATTCGTTTTTTCCCTCTCGGGAAGACCATCCATCCTCCGGAGCTGCAAGCAGCTTGACTGGAGGGGGTCAAGAGTAGAATAGAGAGCTGGTAATGAGCTGGCCGTGCCCTTTGGGTGGAGGAAATATCCCAGAATTTTCCTGGAATGGTTGTGGGAAATCATGGTAAATCACAACCAGGATATTGGGACACCTTGATTAAACTAAGACCACGCGGTTACAAGGCCAACGCTCTAGCAGCTAAGCCGTATCGTGCTCGGTATTAGATGCGTGGTTCGCAGTGACGACTTTAGGAATTTCCCATTGGGGGGTAGGGGGCTAGGTAAGGCCCAAAAATGATCAAAGTGGCCCACTGATTTTGTATTCTCGGGGCTAGAGGGAGTGGATGATCTCTGCACAGTCTTCTTCATGGCGTTTCGCTGGTTTCTACACATTCTGTCCCATCGGCCGATTGTTGAGTTTGGACAAATAATCAACTATCTGCCAGGAGAGGCAAAACGAGAGTCTTATGGACAACGGCTTCAGATTCACAATTCTAATGTAGCTGCATAGTGTAAAATTCACCAAAATCTCCAAATTCTTCTATATTGTTGTGCTTATAATTTTATTCCCCTGGGATGGCTCGGAGGTTTTTTCTGGGGGAACTGCCCTCCTGGCCTCCCAATAGCGTGCCCACTGGTGTTTCGGTGAAAATGCAACCCTTCTATGACCGATTTGTCGCAGGGTCGACAATTCCGACCGCGGAGTCAACCGCCGATGCCCGACGGCGATCTCCTGGAACACCCCGCCCTCCAGCATCTGGTGCTGGACCTCGCCTCTCATCTTGAAGTGCGCTCACACTTCATGGACACAAACGAAATCGACTGATCCTCTGCCGTTTTCGTTGTCGTCTTCGCCATCGTCGTCGCCGCCGTCGTCATCTTCAAAATCGCCGTCGTCTCGTGTGTCGTATTATCGGTAATGGCTATTTGCTTATCACTTGCGATGAGAATTCGGGTGCGATCATCATCATATCACTGCCTTCGACAGCTTCCTCACGTGTAGCCGCGTTAGCTAAACGTAATCGTCATCGCCATCGTCATCATCATCGTCCCATGGTCTCAATCATCCCTCGTATTAATCGGAATTTGACCCAGTTTGGTGCTTACGATCGTTGCTGTTAAATTGACGAGTGACAAAACACACGTTTGAATCAAATTTGCAATGAAATCATTAACATATTTTGAATCTCCAATAGATCTATTGAGAGCTTATCGTTTCTTAAAAGAGTTCAAGTCATTTGATTTTACAATTTTATGATCGCAAGTTAACGATGATCTCATTGCAAATCTTCATGACACATTATTTTCTTAAACACGCTATAGCAAAACGAGTGCAAACGTCATTTTAGTCATATAAGCTGTACCTACTCTAAACCTCCTAGTGAGAAAATAATTATACTAGCCCGAATAATATTCTCAATTAGCTATAAAATAATGACATTGATAATATGTGAATGACGGTTACAAATTGTCGCACACTCGGTGGAGCATAAACCCACCAAGTCCACGAGAACATTTTGGACCTCGGAGGTGTCTTAAGTATTGCAATACTGGCGCAGTATTTGTTGTGAAAATGGTCCTTTTTAGTTACGATTGTACTTTTAAAGTGCGGTGTAATGCATGACATCTTAGATTAGATTCACAATTATCATTCGAATGAGAGGCTGTAAAGCAAAGCTATGACTATTGACGGTAAGATTGTTATTTAGTGTTTCATATTATGTTAATTCACATTTTAGCTCGTGTTTTTGACACGGGTATTTTCGGTTTCGCTCTTTTGGAAGCAGCTGCAGCAAATACGTAAAAATGATCCCCGCTTTTCAAGGGTGAAATTTCAGTGAAGAAACGTTGTAAAGGCTAATTCACACCGACCTCCCGGCACTTTATGGCAAAATATTATCGCCAACGTTGGAAGGAAACGTTACACACCTAGTCACACCACATAAGCATGCTGGGAACGTTGTTACAAACAAAATAAGTTATTGCGGAAAACGTGAATAACATTTTCCACCAACATTATTTGATTTTTACTGACAGCGACTGAACCAAATTTTTCCCGTAGAAATAAGGTCATCAAAAAAATGTGCATAGGAACATATTTTCAACCTCGATAAAAATGTTGGCAATACTTGTTACAGCCACAAAATGTTGTCGGAAAATGTCACCAACAATTGTCGCTGAAATCTACTCACTTACTGTTCGAATAATATCGCAGCATTAATTCGTCGGTGTGTATTTGCCTATGATCTTTGGAAATGGATAACATATTGTAAGAAATACAACTCTGGGACTACTTTTTAAAACACGTATATAAAGTGCAGTACGACCAGAACTTTCTAATAATCAGACTAAAAAAGAACAAAAAATACAGATTTCAACAGATTTTTAAAGAACGTAAAAATGTGAATTGCTAGTGAAACGTCATATTGTTATGTGAAATGTCCAAAAATATTTATTATCAAAAATATTTTCACTCAAATCGTGATTCGAAAAAGCATGCGCATTTTGTTTTGTGATTATATTTACGAAAATACGTTAAAATATTAATATTACATTGGTATTTTTCATGAATCGTATAAAAGTAGTTTTAGTAAAGATAGCCAGATCCTACCGAATGATCATTATCGCAATAGCAGTAGGCATAAAGTGACAGTCCAGTAACCCGCTGTCCGCCCGTTCACATTACACAGTAAATACTGTTTGAAACAGTGTAGAGGTGGTTTTTCGGTATTGTCACGTTAGTGTATACACAATTGGACCATGGGCCATACAAAAGACTAGTGCGCACGTGTTGCTACGAACTTTTCGTTTGGTTTTTTACTTGAGGTGAAAAAGCGAGCTCGAGAAATGGGGTCAGGTAAGGGAGAGGAGAATTTGGTAAGATACCGGCTGTGCCCTATATCGAGAAACCATCCCAAAATCTTCCCGGAATGATCGTGGAAAATCGCAGAAAACTAGTATAAGATAGCGGGTCACCAGACACGAAACTTGTCACGTTTTCACTGCCGCTACAAACGGGAAAGTTTTTTCCCGTTGCTTCCTTCCACTCACGTGTAACAATACCGAAAATCTAGCATTTACACTCTAGACCGACCACGACAACTACTGTCAACTTACGTAACTGTAATGTGAACATGGTAACTTAGAATACGCTACCCTATCTCTTAGTCAGTATCCAATGCAAACTAAGTGGCGGTTGCAATTTTCACGGAATTCGAGATGGAAATCGTAAAATTGCATCTTCTACTCCGATTTGCAGCACACAATGCCAAGTAGCTAGTACGGTATTTCACCTCACTCATGTACTTATTTTACGTCTTATGAAGACGGTGTGATAAAACAATTCCATATCGGTTTACAACCAGTAAAAAGTTGTTTAATTTAATTGTAATGAGATATTTAGTTTGCATCTAGCACAACTGTGTACACTTTGTCGTGTATATCAAGAGCTCTAATAACAAGTGCTCGTATAGAGATTTTTATCAATTAGGTTGGAATTAAAAGGTAGTTAGGTATCACATAGCTGGACATTTAAATGATTCATCATTCAACGGAAAAATGGTTCGTTTTAGTTGGGTCAGGCATGATATATTATTTCCAATCGATTGTTTAAAATAATTATTGCCCTCATGTTGTACATAAACTATTACTATGTGAAAGAAATTTAATGCTGTATAACATGGTGTTCAGATTAAAAGAAATGATATTAAATTAATATCGAAAATTATAATAAAATGATATTGAATGATGGAGTGACGTGCAAAAATAACTTCCCGCCTATTTCCTTCCATTCAAATTTCGCTCTCAAATAAATTCGCAACTTTTGCTTCGGCAGAAGGCCAGTAGATGGAAGACTATTTTAAGCACCTTCTTATTTGCGAATAAGCAATCATTTTCTTTCAGAAAATCTAACAAGCTGATCGCTGAAAAAGGACAGCTTTTCCAGATTATGAAGAGGGTTTTTATACCAGTTTTCATTACTTCAGTCGCGTGGTACACCAAAGTAGCCAATTCTAACAGTGAGTGACATCTTACCTATAATTAACATAGCGATAAGACGGGTGATAAGGCAACTAGCGAAGGAGGTACGAAACCTATAATAGGTAATCTCCCCTCAAGAATCGAAGCGAGTACCTTTTAAAATTCTCCTTAGCTATAATAGAAACATTGCCTTTGTGACGTATCCGCAGAAAAACCTACTAAGTATTCAAACATTTAAATTTCTGTTTGAACATCTTCAACCTTTATCATTACTTCTCATCACTTACTAGTATCAAAATCAACAATCTCCACGACAAACTATCAACACAGCTCATAACTGGGTCTCCGTTTAAAGTCCAGGTGGATTATAATACTTGGCCGACTGACAGACAAAATATGCACAAGTGTATCCCTAAACAAGCAACAGCGACATCGCCGAATGCGTTTCAACGTGAATGAGGCCAGATTAGTCAGTGTTTTCAAAGCACCGTTCCCACTGGAACCGGCGAGCTTCAGTCGAGTGGTTCGTAGCTTTGGTAGTGTCGTGGGACGGGAGTCGAACCGTGGCCGTAAGGATGTCACACACAGGTAAATCTGATTGTAGACAGACAACAGGATAACTCTGCCTTTGTGCCAGAACTGAGTGTATAGCACGGATCAACCGAGTACCAACGAGATATTAATAGGCTGGCTGGTATTTTTGGGTTAGGGATGAGCCTGGATTTCGTATAAGAGCTCAGAACTAAATTAACTGTTAGCCGCAAGGAAAAAACAACTTCACTTGAAGATATATGCTTTAGAGTAGAGAAGCGTAATGAATGATGAGCATTTTTAAATGGAGCATTCTCTTCCTGTTGCTAATTAAAAACAGAGACATTTAGATTTAAATGACTTTGGTATGCGGAACACTTAAAATAGTTATTGTTGTATTAGCAAGTGAGGAATGGCACTCCTTACATCCATTATTGCAATGCTCTTTACCAATTCTTTAAAACTACGATATGCAAATCGACCAATATTGGCGGTTCGCAACCACAAAATTGCTTCACTTTTCTAAAAGTTCCAATTTTAATTCCCAATTAGTTTTAAAATTAACCACGTCGATGACAGAAAGCTCACACTATGCGGCAAAGTGTAAACTAATTGCTAACTTTAATTTACAATGTGCTAATGAACGTGTGCGATGACAGAATCCTTAGATAAAGAGACTCCCGGGGGGCACGCCCCACCGGTGCCCCCCGAGACCTATCGCTGGGAGGACTTGAGGAGACAGAGGGCCCTGGGTGGCTACCCTTGGGCCCACCTCGACAAACCGCCTCTGGGCAGCAAGGATCACCTCAAGTGAGTAGCAAACGATACTATACCAACCCCCTAGTAAGCTGTACGATTCCGAGAATGATAGCTGATTATCAGCTTGGGCTGGTAGGTGTATGATTCCTAATATTACGAGGGCTAAAACTTTATCTTAGGACCTACACAACTGTCAGGGTCAAAAGATGCTTTGTTTTAATACATAGTGCTGCGTGGAAGAAGAACGTCGTTTGCTCGTGTAATTCGCATGCCTCTCTTAGCTGTTGTGCTAACACAGTCCTGCTAATTGGTGTAAATTAAATGATTGATCTAATTATAACGGCGAGGACGCTACACTTTACAAGATATCGTCCATAAGCCGTTGGTTCACGTAACACTAAGCTTAGGCGACACAAAGATCGCAAAGTAACAAAAAACATAAAAACAAGAAACGAAAACACAACTAAAAAAACTTAATGAGCATCATCGGCCAAACAAGCACTCTTCTTTAGCCGAGCAAATGTGTATTTTTGGATCGGCAGCTTCCGTCGTTGCTCGTTCGTCCCTTTAACATGATGAGGATAGCTAATGAACAGAAGGGTGCAGTGTTTTGTCGCGGCAAGGTGTGTGTCCGGTGATAGTCGTCGACCGTAAGGGGGTCGTGGGGTGATGTTGCGATAGGGGTGCAGAGGTGCGAGCCGGGTGGTAATGCAGGCGAGTGACGGTAGAGGTAGGCCCAGATCTGATTCAGAACCGCGGAATTCGACGCCGAAGAAGAAGTTGTCACGTGATTCGTCGGTGGGCAGTGGTAGAGAAGTGCGCTGTGGATGTCAATATTTCCAAACAGACAGTCTTCTGCCGGAGAGAGTGACGCTCGTTGGACGACCGCCCAGTAGGAGCTCGCTGAGTCGGGTATCCAATATGGCTGCCACCATGGGGTAAGGACGTCGTCGCCGAAGAGCGTTGAAACTAGATATCGTGTACTATGTGCGTTATCATGTGCAGAAATCTGTAGTAATTACGTCATAGGGCGGGTTTAATAATCTAATAATAAATTGATTTCGCGAGGTTAACAGACAGTCGATACCAATTGGGTGTCACCGGGGTTTCGATTGACAAGTTAACCAACAGATATCATACCCGTCTGTTTAGTTCTATTTATTTAAATTGCAATTAGAAGTTCTGGGCTATGTTACTGTAATCCCGATAGGCATTTCTCTCTTAATAATATGGATTTAAACATTTCCGATGATAATACCAGACTACCAGATTATTAAATGCCGGATAATAAATTGACCACCAGTATAATAATAATCATCAGATCTGATGACCATTGCCATGGGGGTAAGCTAATGGCTTCTTCGCTTATTATATGGCTTGTTACTTGAAAAGATATGCCTCAATATCGTTGCTGTTAGCAACGTTAAGCGGAAGCAAAACCACAGACGTTGGTAATAAAAAATGTGCTTGTATGACGGTCTAAAAATAAAGTTTTGGGGTGACGAACGTCAACGCGACTCAACGCCATGTAAAAAGTGGTGCATTATCCCCTAAATTTTCCAAAAAGTACTTCGATGTACGTACCATAAGTATGTGCGACGCCACGCGACGCCCGTACTTGTGTATGCTTATTTGTGTCTTCGTGGTATTTACTCCCGTCCGAAACTATTTATATCAGCTCAGATCAGAGACACTCGAGCGTTTTGGCACACCGCTTCACTTCCTACAATCCCGAATCACAGATTTCATCCAGCCTGCTATTCCTTGTCATCGGCAAAATATCACGGCTATTCGCGGGGACGTCTCATAGCAAGAAATTCTGTCATATTATGCTTGACTAGCAACATTAAGCTGGATTGCTGATTTGTGAGCAATTTATATTTCTGAAAAGCTTTTCTTCAGAGCAATGAAGAGATCGGAAAGATTAGATGCCATTTTCAGGACCGATGCCAAAAATTCAGGGACGCACAGATTTGAGTTTCCACAATCGCACATCTAATTCGATTTACGTGTATAACCTATTTGATGCTTTCCTCTAGAAATAAATGCATTGAAAATTTTAAGCTGAAACCTGTTTACAAGCCTTGATATCTTATTTCCAGAATAAAATACGTATCCCTACATACACTTAGTAGACTGTAAATCACACGATGCCACATATATTACAAGACGATATTGCCATGGTAATATTTAGACTAGGTCAACGATCTTAATATTTCAAAACATACTAAAAGTCTCATGTTGCTATTTGCAGTGACCACGAGTATGAGCCAATCAACCCCCGCCCCCAGCCCGTTGAGGCATCGACCGCCGCCATACAGAAAGACATGGACGTCGACGTCGAGAGGACGAAGCCAAATAAGCCGGACTCGGAAACGAGCAGCATAGGAAGTGGTGATCCAAACTTTATTCGAATTTCCCTACACGATGACATTGAGAAGGACGACCTCAAGAACGAAGCCGCCGGCGGAGAGGAGAAGCAATTGTCACCGCAAGAGTTGCAGACGCGCATGGAGGAACGCTATTTTGCCGCGACGCCGACGACGACCGAGTCGCGCACAGACTGCGACGTGAACACGAGTCAGCTGGACTCTTCGGGTCTGGAAGATCTTCCACTAAAACGTGGCTCCAGGAAGAAGAAACAGGAAGAAGGGGAAACACAGACGAGAGGCTTCCAACAACGGATTCGCTCACAAGCGGGAAGATTGCGTGCAAAGTTGAGAAGCATGAAAATGCCGGAACGTCCTAAATTTAATTTACCAGATAGACCGAAGTTTAACATGCCCGAGAGGCCTAAATTTAACATGCCAGAGCGCCCGAAATTCAATTTACCAGATCGGCCAAAATTCTCGATGCCAGAGCGACCAAAGTTTAACATGCCCGATAGGCCTAAGTTCACCATGCCAACTATGCCAACCTTTTCACGCACCAAGACGCCGAAAGCGACGAGCAGTCTCCGACGTCCTCTACGCGATCGGGCCACCAATCCGTCCACAGAATCCAACGCTTCGTCGACGAAGAAGAATCTGTTCGACTTTGATTTCAGAACGTATCCCCGCATCTTCGACAGGAGTAAACGCAAGTACGCGACGTCTTCTCCCAAATCTACACCCAGATCACAGACGCCTCCCGCTAGCATGGCGTCGGACAGGCAGCCGTCAATGCCGTTTCGCAAGAAGGGACCCGTGGGATCGCGTTGGGTTCATCGATTCTCCGACATCAAATACGTGGACGACGAGGAAAATAAACCAGAGAGCGAGTTGCGGTACAGAAGAGGCGACTCTCCTGACGTGAGAGTGATTCGGCTCAGAGACAGCACCGACGAGGACCGAGACGAGAGGGAGGAAATCGAGGAGCTCGAGGCGAGAGAAGCGAGAGAGGAACGCGAAGACGTTTTGAGGAGGAGAGGCTTGGGATATGAAACGGAAGTTAGAGACGCCGTCGAGGAGCTGGAACGACAGAAACAGGAACGCGACTCGATTCACACTGATTCTACGTCTGCTTTCCACGACAAGGACTATGGGTATGCGGTATCAATAGTCGAGAAGACGACCCCGTTAAAAGAAGAGAGTTACGCTGATTCAGACAAGGAGCAACGGTCGTCTGGAAGTTCGTCCGATCGCCACCGAGCTGGCGTCCTGGAAGAAATTGACTCGGACGAGTTTTTCCTGCGTGAAAAGGGGATCAGTCGTGAGGACGTGGACGTGGAACGCTACTTGACGAGCGAGATTCGCGATGCTTTCCGCTCGCCCGAAAACGCGCTGTCCAAGATGGATGACAAGTACTATTACGACGATGAAGAAGAAGATGACAGCGAGCGACGCGAATACAGAGGGCCGTCGGAAATCGAGCCGGTGCCACCAATTAGGACGAGGTCGTTGCAGAAACCCAAGAGGAAATCCAAAAAAGCGCCAATCACAGCTGAAGAGGACACGACAAACTATTTTAACACCTTTCCGCCGGCGAGGCCGAAGAGAAACCGTCGCTACAATCAAGACGGTAGCGAGGAGCTGTCAAAAGACGAGGCACTTATCGAAGAAGAGCCTGAGGTAAGATCCAGAACAAAAATGCAGTATGCATATTGATGTAAAATTACAGGTAACATTGAAATTGTAAATATTGTCGGTCATTTTATTTGAGAAATTAAAGGTAGATTGGATGAATTTGGAAGAAATTATGGAAAATGGAAAAAATTCAATTCTAATATGGGCTTATCAAAAAGATAGAGAAATAAAAATTCAAAGTGAGTTTGTGGGAAAGTTTGTTACATTCTCCATGAGTTAAAACGTTAACTAGTCGGCTGCTCTCACCCACACACCTCGCGTTTTGGTACCCTTCGTGGCCCAATTTCTATATCAAATTCGCCT
>QKMV01000774.1:0-19403 GCA_003287335.1 Lednia tumana
AGAAAATACAATATAATATACAGACATACATATATAGAACAAAACCCTGCCTTTACCCCTTTAGGAGTTCTTCCAGTGAATTAAATCTCGAGTCAGTTAGATTCGTTGTGAGCTGAGAGTAAAATAAGAGAAGGAGCAAGCAAAACCTTGCCATTCTGTCATTAGTTACAGAGTTGTGGCACTTGAGTTTTCTTTTGGCTAGGCACAGGCCAGACCAATCAGGACTTTTTTGTGGATACTAGGTCTGTTAGCTAGCCCTTCAGGGCGTTTATGTAACTTTCGATCTGGCGTTGTCGGCTAAAATCGATAAGAATCAACATGGCTGAGATTGGAAATCCTTCTCGATTTTAGCCGACAACGCCAGATCGAAAGTTACATAATCGCCCAGCTGAACTGATTAATCCAGCCCAACTGATTTCTATTGGTTGCTGCATGTCACACTCACAAGATACTGTCAAAAATACCTCCTCCTGTTTGAACTTGACATTGTACAATGGGCTCTATACATGCTGCTATATACATTTCGAAGGAAACTGGGCAAATTGCTTTTAATTAAATATTCACATTCAAAAGCAGGGACTGAAAGCGTTTGAAATTTCGGTTTTTTGTTCTTGCCTTTTTGTTTTACCGGTTTAGGTTTCGGATCTGTTCTTTGATGTGATGGTGAAAAATTTTATTCAGCTAGCCTAATGAGCTAGATTTACACTCTATTTACTGGGAGAGCATACTTTTCTGCCAGGGGCGATGGTGGCAGTTAAAACATGAAGGTATGGCTAGAGAGCCTATTTTGTGGATGTAATGCAGAACATGTGGATGTAATTATCAGGCTGAACATTTAGTTGACATGTGCCCCCCTAATTTTCCAATAAAGTTGATACACTCTCATTATTCATCTTACCCAGAAGGAGGGGGGCATGGAAATCAACGGTAGCGCAGTAAAACCGCCATGAAAAGGAAAACTTTGTTGCAATATCATCTGACTGGCATTATGGAGAAGGCAGCTTGACAATTTCAAATAATATGGTGGTACGTAAATTATTATGAAAATCAGTTTTGGGGAGTGAATTTCTCATATGAACGCCTTCACTTCAATGAATTTGCTTGCATGAACGCATTCAGTTCTCCAATCATTAAACTTTGAACTATTAAAAGTTAACATTACTCATGAACTTTTACGTACGTATTTAAGGTTCAGCTACAACATAAGGTTCAAATGCTCAGCTACATTGTCCATTGGTACATTGACTTGGTAGTGTGACATCAACCGTTCAATTTGCTTTCATTGTACAACAGACAACCATTCTTTTTACCAACCAAAATTAAATTAGTCCTTAATTCTACGGAAGACCTATATTGGTTGCCGTGGTTTAAAAATATTGTTTTCCCACCGTTTTGGAAAATCTTTCCGTTTGGCTTTCATTTATACATAAACTTTGCTGGCTTGGCAACTGACACAAGAATTTTTATTCAAAACCTCCAATTTCGAGTCAATATTTATGAAACTTCAGAGAAGGAAATAATTCAAAAAGTAACATTTACTAACATACTCACCAACACCTTGTATGAGCAAAGCTTAAAAATCTTTGATAACCCATCTAATATTTAACATATAGGTAACTCCTAGATTTAAAAATAGCTACATGTGTTTCAACGGATCATTTTATTTTGATTGGGTTGGGTCCTAATTTTGTGAACCCAATTGTAGCTGGTCTAACTCACAGAACTTGGGAGCCATACTTTAGTAGTTCAGATGTGATTAGCTGTCGGAACAAAGTTAGAGATTTTGTCGTCACAGGGACATGCAATGCACAACTCTATGGGTCATGTGAAATGTTGTGGGAACCAAATTTTCCTCCAAATGATCTTTGAGACAATCTCACAACCACTGCAGTAACCCGGATGTGTTTATCTGGATGGGGACCCGTTATCTACAACATATGAGAATCGATTTTAATGTCCTTTTGTGATTAAAGTGCCAAAGTTTTTCTCATTGCTGTTATTTCATTTCTATTGAGAAGAACAAAGTCACAGTCAGAACTTTGAAGTCTGGAATGGATTGAATCAAAGTGGTTTAAGTGGTCGTCGTAATTAGAGTAATAAAGCAAATCGAGCGACTCCTTTTAATTATTCTCCAGCTGTATGAAGCTAATATAGTATTAATAAAGTAAATTAATATAATACAGCGTATGTACAACTTACAAAATTACTAATTAAAGTACTTTTTACCACACGATAGTTTGCCGGTCGCTGTCAATGTCAACAACACATTAACCAAACTTTATCTCCATTTCTCTATTGTTTTGTTTGATTGTTGGATCAGATATTCCTGTCGGAAAATCTTATTTTGAGATAGCGGAAGGGCTGGACACAGGTATGAACCGCTTTAACAAATACTCCATGCTCTGTGCTTGCAAGGCGTGAGGCAGCTTATACAATTTTACTCACTTAATAGACAGAATTGTCATAATAATGGTATACTTGAAATGCCATGCAAACTACTATTTAGGACAAGAAATCTTTAATGTGTTTTTTATTCTGCCATAGAATCATCGAGGGAGTCTGTAGTCATAATTCAATGAGCATTGGATACAGACATTACTAACAGCTCAAGTAAGATAAATGGAAAAACCAACACTTCCCAGCTTTATGCCAAAAATCATCTCGGTGCCAAGCGTCACTCAATCATCAAACGGGACGCCGCAGAACGATGCATTGATAACCACGTTATCACGTACAAGTGATGGCGTAGTTCTTGAAAGTCCTAGTTCTCAACCAAAACAAAAAGGTTTGCTTCAAATAACATTGGAAGTCCCTTCCTTTAAATGGCATCGTATTTTGCAGTGTGATTGAAGATAATTTCGGCCTTAATTCAGGTCTTAGTTTGGGTCTTCCTGTGATTACATGAACATAAATCTAAATGCATGGAAAAACAAGCTTGATTTAATGTCCAGCTAAATTTAAATGGTTTTTCATTGTTTATTTTATCTTCGAGACAAGAGTACGCAGGCTGTGGCTGAATTCGGTTTTATGGTTGCTTATTCGTAGTCTAGATCTGGTTTTGGCGGCACAGGTTGCCTATGACGCAGTAACTATCGTACGAATTGCCAATCTCAGTCAGATTTATAATGTAGAATTAGTGATGAGACCGATCCTATTCTTACTATATTAGACCATTAGCAATTGAAAGTGTATGCAAGATTTGATTGCTAACTGCTAGAGCCTGGCAGCATGGCCACAAGGCCTCATCTAAGGCATCACACTTAGCAATTAGCAATCGAATCTTGCATACACTTTCAATTGCTAATTGCTAGAGCCTGGCAGCATGGCGGTTGAAGCATGTACTTCAGTTAGTTATGTACCAATTGGTGGGGCAATTAGATATTAGAAACAGAATTAGGATTAAGAATTATATCCATACTTATACGTAGAATTAGAAATAGACATAAAAAAAAGAATTCGGACATAGAAATGTTCAGTTGAAATGTTAGATGGTAAGGTCCTACCTAAATTCTAAGTGTGTTTTTTTGAACATTATTTCTTTGCTTCTACATCTCACTGCATACAAATTGCTTGTACCAGCGTCCGTTTGGTTTGTAAAAAAGATAAATTTCACAGCATCTGCCATTTGCCAGCATCTGCCAAAGTCTTAAGTTCGTCTGTCTTTATTGTTTTACATCATAAGTTTATTCTTTATACATCAGGCTTTCCCCCAAGTAGGTACTTCCACCATTTCCTTTGTATATTCCCTTTTATTTGCTATATCAGTACTACCTTAATCTTCCAATCTCCATTTCCCCTCTTACCCTTCTGCTACATGCTAAATATCTACCTTTGTCACGCTCAACATTTGTCCAATCTTGTGAGGTTCCTCAACTTTTCTCCCAAATTCCTTTATGGAACTTGAAGGCAATGCCTGCATTTTAGATTTTAACTGCTAGTGTCCTTCAACGTCCTCATTATAGAATTTGAGCTTTGCATTCCCTTTGATGTCACCCCATTTATTTACTCTTATTCCATTTGCTTTGCCAAAACTCACCCCTGTAATTTACATGTTATTTCTCTCATCATATTATTCATAAAAGCACAACTTTCTCACATTTTGCTTAAAATTTCATCTTGAATCTTTGCAATGGTTTGTCAAACTAAGGTTAATGAGGGGTACATAAATCTAGAAATACTGAAAAACAATTCTCATTTACCTACCCTTTATTGCCACAAAAATCTGAAACTAATAGCTAGGTCCTCACTGTCGACAGCTAAGCAAGGAAAGAACTCGGCTAGCTCAGATGAGAAGGCTGCAGATTCGTGCGATAACGGAAGTAAAAAACAAAAAGGTAGAGCGGACTGTATATTCAGGGTTGAAAAATCTTGAAAACCAAGTAAACATGTTTCGTTCTTTAACTGGTGATCTTTTTAGCTAAAAAGCGTAAGAAGGTCCCACGAGACTCTACAGCTCCCAGACAGCCGTTGACTGGCTACGTTAGATTTTTGAATGATCGACGTGAGAAAGTTCGTGCTGACAATCCTGGATTACCTTTCTTTGAGTTAACCAAGCTGATGGCTGTAGAATGGAGCCAGTTGCCACCAGAGCAGAAAAAGGTACGTAGGTCACTGTACCTTCTACGTAGTTGTACCACTGTGTATCGGGTGTCCCACTTCCTCTTAAAATACCAGGAAATTTTATAGGTACGTAGCTTCCTAGTAGCTGCAAGTTAATATTTTGATTATTTTCTAGCAATACTTGGATGCTGCAGAGCTTGACAGAGATCGGTACTCTCAGGAGCTGAATGCTTACAAGCAAACTGAGGCATACAAGATTTTCACAGACAAGCAGATGGAGAAAAAACAGTGCTTGGAGAAACCAGAACTGAAACTTCCTGCTCCTGACGATGTAATTTGGATAGTAACTTAGCTATCCTCACTGATTTTGTGGAAATTGTTATTGTGTACTGTGATTTTGTGTACAAGCACCTTCCCACCTGTCTCATCGTAATATCTGTTTTCCTATCAGGCTCGCACAACCGAAAGGGATCCATTCTTCTCTTCATTTGAGATTCCAATATTTACAGAAGAATTTCTCGATCACAACAAAAGTAAAAATTACCAACATTCTTTATTAGGTGTCGTTATAATATGTAGCATACATATATCACAAACTGTGTATCTCTACCGCAGGCCGCGAAAACGAGTTGCGCCAACTGAGGAAATCTAATATTGATTTCGAACAACAGAACGCAATTCTCGAAAAGCACATCGAAGGAATGAAGGCAGCTGTGGACAAACTGGAGGCGGAGACGAACCAGGCTCGTTCCAATAATGTTGCTTTGCTGTCCCACTTGGATCAGTTACGGGCCACATTGACCACAAACTTCAGCTCTGTACAATTACCAGGTAAATTCTTCAAGTTCTCCCATTTTTATCCTCGCACATTCAAATAAAATTGTTACGCAAATTAGTGCTCCCAATGACAACAAGGGAATGAAAATGATCATTTAGGTTTGATGCTACTCAACAAATGTCTGTATAATAGGCAAAGCATTTTCTCATTACTCGACAGGTTACAATGAATCTCCGACCATCGATAACATTGACAGCTTCATGAACAAGCTTGGTCTACTGCTGCAAGATCCCGCCACAGCCAACCGAGAGGCGCTGGCTAACAAGGTTCGCGACATGATCGGACGTCTGGAATTCAATGGGTGACGCCGCGACCGGAAGAGAAAGCATCGGACCAAGAGACCCAGACACTGAGTGCACTTTTTGGAACATCAAGATAATGTCTCTCTTAAAGTGGGTGTTTTGGCCTGATTCGAAGAAAGTATAAAATCTCCTTCTCAAAGTTTCAGTGTTTACAATTACATTGTATGTATTTTGGATTTTCTGTAATAAAGTCTACTATCAAGCTGTCCAAAATTGTTTCACAACATTATCTCTAATGCAGTATACACAGTGCTTTGCAAAGCAGTTGCAGTGTGAGACTTTGGACATAGTTGCACTATGTTGAACTTTTGGAGGGTTGGGCAAAGCCTGCCAAACTGTTGCACGAAGTTCGTTACATGACCTTTCATGGACATGATTGGCTACAAGCACTGTGAAACCTCACCAAAACTTTGCGCCGCAACAGCTTAGCGGAGCACTAAATGTTGCTTAAGCTCTCTCCTTCCAAACAAGCTCTGGACCGTGTGAAGAGCTACAGTGAAACGTAAAACCTATGCAAAAATGCTCATGGGAACATTTGGTTTCCGATCACTTCAGTGCTTCTGACGAACTTTTTTCTCAGCAAATTCTGGCAGCATATTCAGTCAATCTTTTTCTTCGTGAAAAAATATCATTGGCACACAATTTTAATAGTTGATTTTATAAATTAAAACGTAAGTCAGTTAACAATGAATGTAAGTGCTACTTTTGGCTGCATGACATTTCTTCAAAATGGTTCATTACCAGCAGCTTCTTCACTTCTAGTCACTTGACAAATGCAATAGGTAGGAAATTTGAACACTTTCATTCTCGGACACTGATCGGGTCTGTCCGGATCCCATGCAATCAAATGCCGGTAGTCATACTTTTGAACGCAGCGGCTTTTCTTCATCAGACACTTGGCTTCATCGCAAGATTCGCCTAGATTGGTGCACACATTAATTGAAATATGCTGGGTGATGTTGTGGACAGTTGACTGCAAAACCACTAGCCATCGACCATTGGACATATCCTTCGCATAGCCCGGATTTATCCGCTGTCGGTCTGAAGAGCAGAGACCGCTGCCTTTCTCATTGTATCGAGCCCATGACCATAGCTGAAAGAGATCAAGGAATAAGGATGCTAGAATAATTCGTTCCACTTAAGTCATTATATATCTACATGCTACACATAATAATATTGAGAAGCATTTTTTCACCTGTCTGTTAGCACGCTCCATATTTCTGGTTTTGTTGCTAATGATAATGTCCCCGGATTTGCGTCTGGAAATGACACCTCCGGCAAAATGGTTCTTTCCATTAGCCGAGTCAGATAGTGGATCATCATTCGGAACTGGCGCATACAACGATTCGAGAAGAGTCTCACACTTCTTTGCCACGATATTGACCTGATGCCTGTTGGGAGTGAGGAATGGAAATTAATCATAAGCATGAGAACGCACATTCGACCAATAAACCGTGAGACGGATGCTCTTGCTCGAAATGTGTATGCCCAAAAATAGAAAGAGAACATATTGTTTACGAATCGTATGAAGAGATAATTACGATGGGTATCTTGGTGGTGAAGCACAGTATCCCAAACGGTCATAATCTCCACAATCTTCGTTTAGAATGTCTTTTAGTGTTGCTCGCTTCTTGGTTTCCTGCTCCTGAACTTGCCGACGCAGCGCAGGATTTACGACGTCAGAGATGTCCTGAATGGCGTTAGGTATTTGTACGACCGTGGAAAACGGAGCTACGTTCGAAATAAACTGCAGTCCGTTTGGGATGCTGTTGATGTTCAGGTCAACTTGTTGGCCGGATAATGAACTTGCACTACTGGAGAACTGATCTTTAAATTGCTCCAGGGGTAGATTTAAATATGAATCAACTTGGGTTGTTTGCGATGGTTGTGGACGAAGAAAAGGAAATGGTTGTCGATTGAAGTCCTGGACACCATTATTTTGGAAGTGAGTGGGTGTGAAGCCATTCTCAACTAAAAATTGTTGCTTCGGTTGAGGGTTGAACGCGGGCGGGGGTTGTCGAAATATCGGCCGGCTGAAACGAGACGGGATACCAAATCCTGCTCGAACGAGAGCTAATCTTTGGCCGAGTTGACCAGTTGTGGAGGGCCAACCCAAAACCGCGAAAACCAATACAATCTGAAATAGGGAACAGAAAACGTAATTTAATCCGGTATTTATGGTCTACGATGTGTGCAAACTGCAAAGTGTCACAATTTGTGTGTGGAGTGATCCTTATTTGGGGTTGGGGAAGGTTTCTCTGCAATTTTAAAGTTAATATGGAAACTTCATATCCTGGGGCAATTTTTTATCACGCAGTTAAGGTGCCACGCCAGTTAATTCGACTCTTTCTTTGCTATGGCAGCGAATTTAGCGATTCGTTTATTATGTGGTAATGAAAATGAAGCGGCCCAAGGTGGGTAAGTAAAATTGTGGTCAAAGTCAGGGGCACAAGAGCGAACGTGACTGGCTGTACGATTGCCGATCTGAACTGTTCAGTGAAAGCAAAGACACACTTTCCCTGCTCGGTCGCAGTGGTAAGGTGCCGTCATCGCTACGATTATATGTACCACATTCAACGACCAAGCCCATAATTTGATGTCGAGGCCCTACGTTAGTCAGGGGTGAATTTGAACACACAAATTTTGCCAAGATTATCAGCTGACGTATCAGACTAGATTAATATCCTAGAGATCGGTTATTCTTTAGTTGTGGTTTTTGTTTTTTTCCCGTGGCCATTCCAGGTGCACGAGTAGTTTCTCTAGGTAAAAAGGACAATTGCGTCATCCTTTAACCGACTCCCTTTCCTATTCCAGGACAACGTCCCTCCCGGCAAGCTGTTAATCAGGCTGAGATCGATAGTGTGATCGTCTCAAAATGTAAAAATTACATACGTAAATAAAAAATAACTTACCCTAGGAACGATCATGACAGTTGATACTTGAAGTCACTTCAATTATCCATGAAACGGATTATATTTAAATTGTGTTCTGTTCATTTGACAACCATTCCCCTGAGAAGGGAACAATGAAACGTAAAACATGAAATATGAAACATTGAATTAACACATCTTTTACAACTCTGTGTTTAAAAGGTCTTTAAATGCCGATTGAGTAAAATTCAACAGCACACGGCGCGTAAAATGCTACAAAAATGACACAATTTACTACATTCAGCCCTTTTACAGAGGTAAAAATGATGGGAAATGCTTGGATTTAATTTGGTATGGTCAAAATATCACAGAAGGTTCGAAATTCGAAAAAATATCATTTTTTATTATTACGTACCTCTCCGTGGATCGTGAGAAATAATTTTGTGCTCACAATAAAATCTTCTAGAATCCGTGAATTAATCAAGAAATACTTTGAAACAAAGCTTGCTGTACGGCTACAAAAAAAGATTATGTATTATTAATAATCGTCTCTGTAAATGCATTTAAACTTCTCTTCCGTACTCACAAGAGCACGTTCTTCGTCTAACAATCTTTTAGCAAGTAATGCTTCGGCTTGCACTTTCTTCGACTGACTGAACACT
Source organism: Lednia tumana (assembly GCA_003287335.1). Lineage (NCBI taxonomy): Eukaryota > Metazoa > Arthropoda > Insecta > Plecoptera > Nemouridae > Lednia > Lednia tumana. Next base: position 9,233 of record QKMV01000774.1, read on the forward strand.
CAAATAAATCGCCAATAATGTTCTCGTGCAAAGAAGGAAGGAAGGATCCATTATCTGGGCCAGCTCGCCGCTTTGCCGCCGACCTCATTACCTTCGCGGTGTAAACGCATGTCCGCAAGTGTGGGTGGCAGGAGGATCGTATCGGAGTATCACTGTAGACATCCATCACCGCTAGGCACATCGCGTAAATCGGTAGCTGACGATATCGACACAGATCGGGCCGGGCGGCAACACTCTATCATTAACTCTCGTTTCAATTTGTGAGCTCCAATTTAATTTACCACATTCGTTAGCTATAGATACCACACTCAAATACGAGTTGGTTTGAGATGGTAAGAGACGTTTCCAAGCAGAGATTGAAACCGAAATTAATAACAATTCCGGTTCTGGTCGTAAAGAAGGGGTCCGGCTCTGATTCTGGTTCGGGTTCCCAAAACATACGGGATCCGAGCTGTCCCAGTACCGGTCCCAGTTCCGATAACAGTCCCAAGTATTCCTTGTTTCATTTGACTTCGCATAACTACTTTCCTTTGTCTGGTGCTCAGATTTCGCAGTTCCGGTTCCGATTCCGGTACTTGAAAATAAATGATATCGGTTGTGTTTCTGGTTCTGATTCGGGATGGGTTCTCAAAAAATACGAGGTTTAACGGTGGCGGTATCGGTTCCGGTTCCTATAATTTCAAATAGCTTTCATGTGTGCTTGAAACAGTTAGAAATAAAATTTCTTGAAAATATCACTGGAACAAGTTTTTATGAAAAATCCATCAAGATAAACTTACCTTGCCTCAATCTATAAATTAGTGAATTTAGCTCTCGATCTAAATCAGCCAAATTATAAATCTATCGTCTTCTCAGACCTTGGCCAATTTCGAGTAATTTCTTACTCGCTTCATTTGAATCGACTCATTCAGATTCAGTGCACCTACTGGTAAAATAGTTACGCCGCATGGGGTGTTCGGAGGGATGCCTACCACCGTTTCCTGTCCTTCAAGAAGCTTTCTACGAACCTGATAACAAGCAGCCTGCAATACAGGCAAGCACTTACAGTTGTCTATACCAATACAAAGCGTGCGTCCACTGTGACCTCTAACCATAGAAGAATTAGTTCTTTCTTTCTTTCTTTCTTTCGTTCTTTCTTTCTTTCTTTTTTCCGGATGACCAAAACATCGCAACACACTCCATCGCAAAAATGTTAGTGAGTTCTCGACTACAACGTTATGTGGAGCATGCTTCCGAATCCCAAACTATGAGTCTGCTTGGATTGGCTTGGATGCTTATGTGCATTATTATTCGATCACTCGTCTACAATCCCAAACTGCATGCACTCTGTGATTGCTTATCTGTGTCATGACACCTTAGAGGCGGAATATCACTATTCATCAATTACATATCTCCTACCGTCTGAATAGAGTTGGTTCCTTAGTCAAGAAATTATGTTCGACCACTATCGCGAAATTATAAAATAACTTAGCGACCAAACAAAAAAATAGCTATTAGCTAGTCCACATGGCAAATGGTTCATTTTTTGATTACGACGGTATGTTCATCATAATTTCGGAATTAAAACGTAAAGAAATACTTGCAACGCTCTATCCAGGCAACTGGTAAACCTGAGGTAACACTCTATGGTCACACTAATTATCTTCCAATGGAATAATATAACTAAAAATAAATGTACCTAGCCGAGACCTGTGGATCAAATCGCCTCTATCGGCGCTCCCACCCTTCCCACCTCTTTCTAAGCACCCTCGACAACCAAAGGGCGCCCTCATCTCCGATCTGACCTTGCACTTCCTGCGCCAACTGGCAGGTGGGTGGTGCAGTTTCCGGTACTGCTATAATACCGATCCATCGCTCATTATACGCTCTGATGTGGGTGAGATACAAATTGATTTTCATCTGCTCTACTTCCGCCTTTTTTAAAACCAATACCTACTACGAAGCGATACGGTCACAAAAGTGTTTGATATTGTTGTTTGGTTTGAGGATAGCAGCGAACATGTATGTATGCGTTCACAGATTTGGTAATGAGGGATATATGTCTAGCTGCCCATCTGTAAATAATTGCTGATCTCAGGAATCACATAGAATTACTTCCTGGGGATTATCCTGACCAATGCAATATGTTGCCTTCACCTCGAAAATATATAGGTAATGCCGAGGGAACATCATTGTCAACGCAGTGACAGTGCTGGAAAATTGTCATGATTATTTATTTCAAAAGAGCCCCATTCCACTTCTTTCTGGTTTATGAAAATGGGCAAAATAAAATAAAATCAACTCCTACAGACCTATTTGAAATATAAAACTTTGAATTTTGGTAAATTCTGGCTAAATTATGATTGGTTCTAAAATTAAAAACTCGACTTCCGAACGTGTTTTTCTTCAACTTTGTCAAATAAATAATAATAATGATATTCACAGCTGAATTATCTACTTATTTTTAATGAATACGTCAGCATACAAACCTAAAACACAAATTCTCTTAATTTAAAATTTAAAAATCTTAAGCTTAGTTAGGGAATAAAACAGTCTGTAAAAAATTGATAAAAGCTAAAGTACCATTGGGCATGGTTTAATAAAATATTGTAACTTTGTGTCGTGAAGCCAAGGAGTTTTTACTTCAAAACAATTAAAAGTTTCCCCAAAAATCATAGAATGTTTAATTAATGAGATAGTCCATGGAAAATACAAGTATTTTATTTGTTTTGAATGCGATTTATTCAGCCGGCGATGATTGCTGTGCTCGTTAGAAGTATTTCAGGGACCGACACCTCCACCGCTAATAAATACACTTCATTTAGCGTATAAAGTTTCAACAAGCGTATCAATAAACCTTGAATTTGACCCAAATGGACGTTACATATCATTTCAACAGTTTGCGACAATTTTGCAATATCCTCCTTTAGCAGCTTCGGCCAGATTATTGAAAAATAATAATTAGCTGCACAAAAAATTAGGGCACACCTGAAATAAAAGGTTACTCCCAAGTGCTCCAGTTGACCATGAGACGTCCAATATTTTGAGTTTCCACGCAGGAAACTCCAACAATGATCATAATATGGTGAACGTCATCGCGGTAGAGCGTTGTGATTGGTTACCGGCGGTCCCCACCACGAGTGTGGAGCGAGATCCTCGTGCACTGAACGCCGTCAAGTTCGATTGTTGTTCAGTCGCGAATGTGTTCCTTCTTCAGTCGGGTGTAGCGACTAGCGACGCCTTCCGTTGCCAGCGTGCACTCACGGACGCTACCTGCATTGTTACACGTTTCGGATTATTCAAGAGTGTGGAGTGGTTTGGTGTTTATGTGTGTGAGTGAGCTCTGGGAACTATTTGCTGTATTTTGAGTGGATTATTTCGTGAAAGCAACAGTTGAGAAGAAGTAAAAAGGTAGGTGCAAATAAGTTTTCCACATTAATAAATATAGAAATCTGTGTATTCATTATTGTCACATGATATATTACATAAACTATTACTTACCACCTGTCATCATGATTATTTGAAAAATTTCAAATAGAAAAAAAAGTAATTAAAATAGAATGATGTTTGGTTACCAAAACAAAAAATACGGAAAGGATATAAAAATAAAGACAAAAAATATGTGAATGAAAATTCATAAGTACAAGATTGTAGCAAATGTGGTGCGGAACAAATAAACGCCGATCTGCATAAAAACACAATGAGAAATGAGAGATATCGGTATACGATCGACTCGTTTAACCAGGATCGCACCTAAGACGAAACTGCAAAACAGTTCAGGCGCTAAACGGATAACCCTTCAAAGGATAAAACACGTGCTCTGTGACAGTTCGTTTGTTGAGGCTCACGAAGGTAATCCAATTGGCCGAGACCACCGACTACAAATCGTCAATCGATGCGTCAAGCCACCAGTCTATTATTCACCGACTTGAACTCGTCGACCAAGATTTGCTTCTCCAGTCTCGAGACACATACGTTCGATCTGATTCACTCGCTACAACTACAAGATTGGGTCATTGTTATGCACTTGTTAATCAAGCTAACAATGATTCCAAAATGATTCAATGAACGCAAACGCTACTGCCCACACCGCCAGTGAACAAATTAATTGTGACATTCTTGCTTGTACGATTTGGCTGGTGGTTGTAAAGTTCAACCATCAATTACTGATGTAAAAAAATAAAAGCTATGACAAATTTGTACCATGTCGAAATTTTCGTATCGTAGTCATTGTTTCGTGCGAAAGTTCGGGAAAGGAAGTTACAGTTTAATCTTATCAGGAATCAGCTCATGTCTTTCTGAAAGTATTGTAGGCAAGGTGATAAATGCAGTTACGTATTTCTCTACTCTCATTTAAATTAGTATTTAAAAACGAAAATTCTTCCAAATCCAATGATAACAATGTACAATGCAACTTTTGATACGATTTAAAATGCAGCCCACGATTTCTATTATCATTTTCCATGTTGGTTTGGTTGTAACGAATCATAACCCGAAAATTGATTGTAGTTGGTAACAAGGCAATCACATGACCACATCCTCAATGCTCACCCAAATCTATCACTACAAAATGATCATCTTCATACGGATACGGTCCATACAATGGTCGAGTCAACAATAAAACACGAAAACGGAGTCCATCCTCACGAAGTCCTCCAGTCACGTCTGATAGTGTGGTGAACATAACTGATAAGCAGCCATGCATTAGTATTCTGTTCAGTGTGCAACGTGAATAAATATATCCCTTCACTTCAGACGATGTGAACAAAATTTTTCACAGTTCATTTGAGAAGCGATCATGCTTGTGGAGGCGACCATTTTCGGGGGTCCACAACCTGTGAAGCACCTTGCCTTTTTAGGTGTCGAACATTGATGGTTGATGGCGATCGCTGTGAAGGGTGTGTGAATCGCCACGTCCGCCAAGGGAGTTTGGCAACTTCCCCATGCGTCAAGAGCGCGCCGGGTGACTCAATTGCGAGGGGTTGCGAAAATTGATTTCTGCTTTGTTTGTTCGCTCGTTCACGGGTTTTGCCAGACTAATTTCGCGAGTGTTTGTGAAGGCTTTTACGCACTTGGTTCCACTATGTTATTGTTTTTCTGCGCTTGCAATTTTAACCTAGCTTTGTGGATGTATTTTGCACAGCACTCTTCACTTTAACAGGCTTTTTTGTCTAAAATTGCTTGACGAACAAAAAATAGTACTAGCTAGTAATTCTAATTTTACTGCAGATAAGTTTTTAGTCTGCAACGGATTCAGTTTTCAGCAAAAATTGTGCAATCTAGGTGTTTCTTTCACCTGCTGTAGAAGTACCTTAATACGAATAGGAAAGAATGCGGAGCAATGCGGAAAGCCATCGTTGTATCGTAGGATCGTGCTTACAATTTATTCGAAATGAAAGGTAGGCCGGATCCAGTTCCTAGAAGACGATAGCAAGTGTAAAGTGAGGTGCGAGTTGGGTCTTTCACGCATAATTAGTTTTAAGAGTCAAGGCTGTACTTAGTGCACATAGATTCAAGCAAAACGCTGTCAAAGGAAAGTAAAGTGTATGCGATACGCAGTTTAATCACTTCTCCGGAGAAGGTATTTTGATGACGATAGCCGCATTCCGATTTAACACCCCTGGGATGGACTTTTATGTTTTATTTAGTGTCGAACATCAATCAGTTCAAGTGTACTCGTTCAAATTGACGACTATGATCGTAAACAAACTCGGTTCAGGAAATGATAGTAACATTAAATTACTCAACTACCCTCAACTACTCAACTAACGCCTATGAACGAAATTGCAATGTCCCAGAAAAATGGAACTAGTTTAATCCTAACAGATCTATATTACTAGTACATCTAATCTTGAAATCCTGGTCAACGTCACGTAATAAAAGCATAAATATCCCGCCAGCACGTATAATTGTCCAACATTCGTATTCTTGTGCAAATAGCAGACGCATGTGTTTCCGACCACGATTGGAGGCGTCATGACATCGACGCTATTTCCGACGCACGGCATATCCAAGAACGACGCGTTAACTTTCATTCAGTTGACTTTTATTTCCATCGACGATTTTTCACGCCATTCATTGTTCGCGTCTCGACCACGGTTCGCACACAGATTTATAGACGTAATTGTCGAGTCGAGGAGATTAGCTATGCAGGGCGTACTGTTGAACGCCAATCAGAATCTAACGAAACGCACGTCGGAAATTATTTATTGCTCACTGAAAATAACCGACGATTATAATATTGTGATCGTCCTTGAGCTGATACAGATGACACTTGGGTGGGAAACTTGAAAATCATTGGAATTTTTTTGGTCAGGCAACTTTCATTTTTTTCTTATTAGATAGGTATATAATATGAGTTAATGTATTATATTTCTATAGAGCGTGGCTATAGAAGTGCACACAATCTTTGGGGAGAACATTATTCTCATTGAGATTGAGATTCGTGGCCGATTGAGAACATGAGATTACTCTCATGCAGCCTCTGACTTACAAAGTGAGAACAATACAATAATTGTATCGTGCTGAATTTGGTAAAGCGTGTAACATAAAACGCTGATTCCATGAGTTGTTAAAATGGTTCTTTCAGGGAAAGCGTTTAAAGGCGTCGAGGGCGATATCGGCACAGGGTATCAAACAACAATCGCTATTTTGAAGTGATTGTAATATTCTTAAAATTATTACTAGCCGTGTAATTGGCTTTAAAAGTTTATTCCTTGTCAACAATCGCTATACTCGGCGAGAGATCTCCCTTCACGTATAGTTTTCTTTTTAATGTGCTAAATGGTGGATATCGCATTCGCATGCTAAAGCCGGGTACCGATTTCGTTTGTTGGATGTTTTATGGCTTAGTTTTAGGGCAGGTTTCGCGTGTACATCGTCACGTGCTCACGAAAAAAAGAATTCTTAGTAATGCACGTTTTCAAAAAACTGATTACAAACTTGGTAACATTATAAAAAATCTTTAAGCTCCTAACGTGTCTTAAAGTTTACTCCTCACCTATTGGGGGAAAAATTGATCTGAAGAAGTTTTACTCTAAATTTACTCCTGAAGAAGTAAAGAGTAAACTTTATGAAACGTTGGGAATTGAAGTGGATTTCTTAGCATTCAACCCAGTTTGTAATTAGTTGTTTTGAAAACTGGTGCTAAGATTAGGAGATAGACATGAGTCTCAAGAATTTTATACCTACACGTTCTTTGGCAGCTCTGTGTATAATAGAAGATTTCTTTTAACTTCTCTGGTCTGTCTATAAGTGCGAAGTGGCCCGTTTGAAATTCAGTTTTCGAAACTATTTGATATGCCTCTACAGTTGTGTTCGTTGCAATTTAATGTCCGACCCCCGTACCCGACCCCTATCAAACCACAGCGCCACCAAAGCACAGCAATGTGAAGTAATCCTATGCCTATCACTACACCGGCTATGAGTCGGTTCGCTCAGGTAATCTGAGATGCACATGTGATGTACACAATGCTGGCGTATGGCTGGTGGTGGTGAAAGCCTCGGCCGGCTCAAGATCACACAGTAGAAAATCTCATGTGTTTCGTATCTGAGAATTTACTTATTTTCGGGGAGAGTTGTGTTGTTTTTTTTTACACCACAAACCACAGAATTTGTAAAATTGTTCACGTAGCGGAAGGCTTGAAATAGTAGTATTTTTTTGTAATAGAGCTGAGATGAAATCCTTTATAGGTGGTGCAGTGATGTGTAGAATGGTTGCTGTATAAGCAGCTCCCCAACCAATCCAAATTTGCCTCGTGCGGTCACGACATGTGAGCGATGAAAATTGTCTGGAATTTTTTGAAATATTAAATTTCCGAAAATGTCACCCACAATCAGTGTTGCATTGCGCATCACTTTTCGGAATCTGATGGTGCAGCATTTTGAACTGAAAGATGCGAAGGAGCTCCATGGAATAATGAACGGACAAAATGAATGAATACATATTTCTGTCCATGCCAACTTGAAGCAGTGCGGCCGTGTCATCTTCACTTTGCATACATCTCATTGCGCAAGAAACTCATGTGAAATAGGTTATTCTCAGCACGTCTTCTTGTCGTATTCGTCCATACATTGTAAGCCCCTGAGAGCCTGCAGTCTGCAGACTCGCCAAACAGTTGGTAAGAAGAAATCCAACTTTTGGCCACATCTAACTGAACTGATGAAGATTGGCGACATCCCAAAGGCTGCTGATTGAATCATTGCAATCAGTAACTGTCAACGGCACTTTAGAACGTAGAGAAACACTGTCGCTGGATGCACTGGAAATTTGATGTACTTTATTTTTGTTTGTAACGTTTGGCTTGCGTTTTGTTTGATTGTGAGCGATAATTTAATTTTGACAAAATAGATGGAACTTGATGTCAAACAAAAGCTTTCAAACAATTAACCCATTTCTAGTTTAATATCGATTTCCATAAAATATTGGAAGTGTCACGTCCTTCACAAGCACTTGACGTTTGAAGCGGCGCACAGTGACATCATACAGCCAAAGAAGATCCTGTTAGGATATTATTACGTAGAATAGAATAATATCCACAATTAGATTATATGCTATGACGGTCACACGCATCAAGCGAGATAAATTGTGGCCTCATATTTCATGCGAGAAGGTAGAGCGGAATAAGTGCGTGCAAAAACCGACTTGTATACCGTACTGCACAGCATAATGCAGTAATAATTTGCCCGCAAAAAACTTCGAAAGAAAATCTAAAGTTTCATTGCAAAACTCAGAATCTACTCCCAGCTTGTCTCACTTTCGTCTTCCCAGTTAATGACAACATTCTAGACTAGCGAAAAAAAAAACATTTTCGTTGAGGACTTAGAAAAACAGATCCAATTATTCCGCTCTTGCTTCTAATAAACAGAAAATACGGGCCAATTTTCTTGTCGCTGTCTAACTTCCGCGCGTCTGATTAAAACTTATGGCCAGACGAAGTTTCTCTCTTGCCTCGCCACATTTAGAAAACGGACGGCTCATTGTTGTAAGATCGAGATTTATAGGGATTTTGGTCAAAAATTCTCCGCCAGTCTGACCAAGCCTGGCTAGAGTTATACCCAATTCATCGCGTAGGGCTGTCGTGTGGCAGGATAACTGTTGTCCTCTCGCACGTCGTCATAATTATAACTTTTCCAGAACCACGCCTCGCCCTTTACCCCGCCACTCATGAAGAAATGATAACGAGGTTTCAAAGAAAGAGAAGCTTTCCAAAGCTCACTCCAAAACGTAAACTGAAGCTTTTTAGTGACTTTGTAAAATGAGACCCGTTCTATAGTGCACAGCCTTTTTGTTTGCCAAAGGACTCCCTCAGTGAAAACGTTCAGTCTCGACAAACACATTAATTACAATCAGTTATAGAGCATCGCCGACTGAGCGGTTTTTATTGCTCGACTACTGCCTGGCGACTACACTTGCCATTTCACTTCACTGTCTCTGCCTTGATATTGAGAAGATGCTCTTCATGTGCAATAGCAAGATCATCATGACGTTGACGGACGCAATCCTCTTTTTTAAGATATTAGCAACAATCAACGTACAAGCTCTCCATACAATTTAGCAGAGATCTTGTCTGCCATTCGTTGGCAGTGTTAAGCTACGTATATATCAGTTCGTATATTGGAATTAAAGCATTGGTGATTTATTTGATATTGCTTATGGTGAAATTATCTGTCACGTGGTATAAACGCACATCATACTTTTTTAAATGATTTTCTTTTTGTATTTTAAACTTCGGTTTAGCGGTTACTTAGTGGGTTTAGTATACCCACTAAGCCATAGTTTAAGTCACAAAAAGAAAATGCTACAAAGAAAACGTTTACAAAGAGATCATCTCTATATTCGGCATCGCATCCTTCAGATCAAACCGCTTTAAATAATCGTATTGTTTCCATATTCAAATAACCAAAGACGGCTTTTATAATTACTAAGCTTCGACAAGGTGTTAAATGATGTCATAAGACTACACGGCATCTTCGTATTTCGTAGTGTTTCTCCTATCGACAAATTGAACACTTGATGGTCTGTTCCCATACCCGCAGAGAACGCCCATAGTGGCATCAGGTCATAGGTCATCTGCAGCCCTGCCCGAGTCCTTTTAGAGACAAAGAATCTTCCTCAGTGGGGGGCACACGTACGTGTCTCCTTCCCCTTACCCGATAACATCGGCTAAGACCCTCGGAAATTATTAGTATT
>QKMV01000775.1:0-12177 GCA_003287335.1 Lednia tumana
ACCCAGTTATTAACAGTTTTTTTAAAAACTATAGTGCTGAAATTAGTCAGGAGATATGAGTCTCAAAAATTTAATACATTAAAATAATGTTTTCTCAACTCCCTTGTACGTATTTCCGTTAAGAAAAGCATGACGCCACAATTTTGGTCTTTGAAACGGTTGGAAGCAACAAGAAATCGATTCGACGGCGAGTGTGACGTACTGATTTTTGGATGGCAGGTTTCTCCGGTTCCTGCGTTTTGTAAGCCAGCTGCTCCGCAAGAGCAGAGACTTTGTTGGCCCCCCGCTGGCCCATGTCCAAGACACTGCCTTCCTTGATCTTCCTGTCCAAGCGCTTCAGACTGACGTCGATGTCGGCGTACTTGTCTTTCTCTTTGTCCACGCTTTTACGCTGCAGTTTCGTCTTCATCGCTTGGAACTGCAACACACAGGGTAGCATTAGATACATGCGGATGCAGCATACACACAAACTAAATGGAAAAGTACCAGTATTGATACCAGTATTCCAGTATACCAGTATATTGGTACCAGTAGTCGATCTATTTACAGAGAAAATAAATAAAATGCCCCAAACATTCACCAACACTCTTGTTTAGCAAAAAGCAGAGACAATTAATAGAAATTTTGAATGTGCTACCAAAATGTGGAAAAAATTCATCTGCTCTGACCACGGAGGTTAACTGAAAGTCCATGCTCTGACATTGCAAAATGCAGAGACGACAAAATAAATTTTATACCTAAAATTTGAGAAAGATACACCTGACTTTGCAAATGGCAGAACAAAGGAACTATACAAAAAAATGGGAAAGTATCTACTGGACTTGGCAAAATGCAGAGACAATAAACAAAATGTGCCAAAAATGACTGGCTTTGCAAAAGGCAGAGGCAAGAAACGAAATGTGTCACAAAATTTTGAAAAGCAACTTTCAGCTGTCTGTCTGAAACTAAGCAACTAGCATCTGTCTTGAATCTAGCTAAGGATCAGGAATGAACCTTATACATCTTGTCAAACTATAAGTATGCTATGATGTTTGGTTTATAACTAAATAAATAAATCCAGCTAGCTGGTACAGTTGGTTCATATTGTAGGTACAACCAACTGCATGCTAGGTATTTTGACTTTGTACCAAAGCACCCACCTTGTCATCAAACTGCTCTCGGCTCCATTTTGGCACTTTCTCTCCCCGGTCAGACCGCTTCCCTCGCCCCAGCTTGTTTTCTTGGATTTTCTTCTCGATCTCCTTAACGTTCCAATCGCTTGGCTCAATTTTACCTGGTGTACAAAACAAGGACATTGGTTTCATTCACTACAAACAGGTAAAACGGTATCAAAACCTGGCTATCAGGCCTAGATGCAAATTCCAACGCACCTATAGCTCTATTCAAATCCTTGGGCTTCTTGTCTGGAGCTGGGCCCTTTCCCCTCAGTTTATCTTCTATGAGTTTCACCCGATCAGACAGGTTCTCATCAGGATTGGCACCTTTTCGAATTTCTTCCTGGATCCTAGCTTCTCGATCCTGTGTAATCACCCAGTTGTTATTAGATTACAGATATGTTAAATATCACATTATTAATCACATGCTGAGCAGTTGTTTTATTTGTATGCAATGAGCAGCGTGGCAGGAAAGATATGGATTAAAACACTGACACATCACATCAACAACATAGGTAGGCATTGGAGTGTTACATATTCATATGATGGTAGGTAGGTAGTCAATTTAGTTAAAAACACGAGTGAAACTTTTAGAAAGCAAATAAAAACACACGTAAAATCAAGTTAACTGCTTTAAAATTTAAAATTACAAAATTCGTAAACATTCTAGCTCTAGTGTGGTTAAGGCACAAATAACTTTGGAGAACAAACACTAAGTTACGTTTGGAGGACAGTTGATTATGCGTACACGGAGATGTACATCACTTGCATGCAATTGATTTCAACGGCTTACGGGGTACAATATTTTCCTCTCCATTTCTTTGATCCGGTCTGTAAAGTTTGGAGCAGTCTGTCGATAAACAAAAAGCGAATAGTCTTCAAACGGGATGTCGTCCGCATCTCTTGCATTGGTTTGTAGCATTTGCATGCTTTTATAGAACTGCTGAGTTGTGAGTTTACGAATATATTGCCTACGCATCTGCCTTTCGAAACGATTCTGTCGAATGTCTTCGATACGCTGCTCCCGTTCTTGGTCTTCCTACATAGCAGAGAACTCAGTAAGAAGTAAGAATAAACCCCATTAGAACAAACATTCAACCATTCACTCAAAATCAAGATTCATTCATTGTTTTCTGGAGACTTTCGTTTTTAATATCCGTAGGATACAGAGCCTTGAAAATTGACAAGAACTGTTAAATACAAATTAAAATTTCTCAAAAATGATGCTGATTCTGTTTAGCTTGACGAATGCAGTGAAAATAATAGCGGCAAGGGCCACTAAAGCTCCAAACAAATATTTGAAACGGCGGGTCGCAATACAACTAGAACCAACTTGTGCTTCGACCTGAAACCCAGCGTCAGTAAAAAACGGCCTCATTTATCTCGTCCAAAATCGAAACTGGCAAATTAAGATCCCGTATCAAAAACATAGCGAACGTAGCAAACAATTGACTCACAATAGATCCGAGCTTGTCTTGGCTCCTCCTTTTGCGTGGCCTTCTCAGCGCCGAGTCTGTCTTTTTGTCGACAGAGCTGTGCCGCTGAGTCGTTCCGCCAGCCTCGGCCGCTTCCCTGTCCGTGGAAACGCGCTTGCGGCTGGGAGTCACGCGGGGGGCGTGCCCCGTAATGCGACCGAGCAGAGCCACCTGTCAGCCAAGCCCAAAATTACAACTCGGAAACGATGCATTGCTTCTGCATATAATTTTTTTTACTTGCCATACAAGCATAGCTCCCTCATCTTTCTTGCTCAAACATTGAAGACTATGCACCAAAATGATGAAACTTATGAATGTTAATACAGTAATTTCTTTTACAATTTCAAGTAAACTATGTTGTGTAAATCTTGTTATCAATGCTTTTATTGAGTCAATATTAAAACAATGAGGTTAGGACTGCTGGTAAGCTAATCTGACATACAGGCAGTATACATATGAAGTACGTATATCTTCCGCGCTTCGCTCGAAGACAGGTCTATTGTGCGTTTACTCCGAGCTCTCACTGCCTGCAAGTGTCTGCCCGTGCTAAGTCTACTTGTTACCCCGATTACCAGCGACAGCTCGAAATAATTCGGTGTAAAACTGTTAAGCTCCAAATTGGATCCCGTCTGAAGGAATGCAACGTCGGAAACATTTTACCTGGCTGGTGGTTTACCTTGTGTTCCGGTTTCAGGTTCCTGAGTTGCGCGTGAATGTCCACCGGCTCCTCCTTCACCTCGGGCTCGAGCTTCGGGTGTTTGATGTGCGGAATTTCCCCGCGGAAAGTGTCGTAGATTTGCGACAGGTACGCAAGCATGGTCAGTTTGTCGGGTATATCACATTGTTCCATTTCTAGTCCAGTCATTACCTGCAACCGCGGAAAAAGAGACAAGTTGGAATTAGACACGGGTACCGGAACTACGTAGATTGATTGTGGAACATTTTCATGGCAAGTGCGTCTCATATTTTAAAGTACTTAATAACAAGCCGAGACAGTGAATAGCGAGATCATTTTGCAATTTTATTTAGACCACTGATGGAGTAACCTAACCCACCATACCCCCACATCCATCTCGGCATACCAGTCTTTTTATCCCAAAGATGGTACGCTGGCGCTAGTGTCCACATAGCAAATTAAACGCTGCCATTTTGGTGCAAACTCTCACGGCAGTAATGGCGTCAAGAATGGAGTTTCAATTTACCGCCACCACTTGACACCAAAGGGGCAACCTTAAAACAACAATTTGGGACATAATCTAAGATTGAGTTTTAAAAAACCACCGGATTAGCTACCAAAACGACATCATTCAAGCTGCAATAGGACCACGTACCCAATCTCTTGTAGAGAATTTTATTAATTGCAGTTCAAGAGTCAATAAGTACTAAATAAAAATGTACAGAATGAGAAATGCCCTGTTAAACACATTTTTATCGTCCTTATTGACTCAAGGAAATATAATTGAGAAAATAGTCTATAGTAGTTGTAACCCCTTGAATAACCCCAATTGCCACACTCTGACTGACACTGTCAATCTCCTAAGCGTAAAACCAACACTTACTGGTGGAACTCCCAACTCCCTTTCTAAAATATCAAACGCCAGCTGGTTGTTCTTGGCGACGTCTTCGGACTTGAGCGCGTGGAACTCGATGAGATCGGGGCGGTAACGGTGGATGATGGCGCACAAAACCAGGCCGTTCTTGAACGAGCTGGTCACGTCTTCTATGTGCACCACATCACGGTCGTACAACGCAATCTGCTTCTTTAGCCAGTGCAGCAGCGTATCCGGATGCACTTGCGAATCTGAAACGGTGTAGACATAGGTAGATCGTTGGAAGGTAGGTTGAGTCAGAAAATAATCAAATCTTTAGAATCTTATTAGTGCCAGTGATAGATAGCATTGTTCTTGTGTCCAAGTCCCAAAAGGTCAATAACTTGATACGGGCTGCATATTATTTAATTTTAGATAGAACAAGCACTGTTAGTATCACATAAAAAATAAAAGTACAAGTAGAAAAGAATAAAAATAAAATAATCATATAAAAAATGGATCAATTTCCAATAAAGGAGAACAAAAACATCGAAAATATAATCAAAAAAACTGATTTCATGCAGAGTTATATCCCGGAAGAAGGAAACAGCATAACTTTACTAAAAATTGGGAAAGGGTGTACTTCTTAACATATTAAGTTCAAACCCAGTTTGTACATCAGTTTTTTTGAAAATTAGTGCTAAGATTAGTAGACAGGCATAAGTCTAAAAAGTGATATATTGAAAATTCGAAGTTGAAACTGAGAAAACGTTTCTGACCTCTTGACGTGGGATCATGTGACGGGATTAGTGATTCATCAGGAGAGTCAGGATTCCCCGAGATAATGTCTGGTTTTCTGAGATCTACGGAATCCTCGAGAGCGAGTCGATCGCCACCAGCAACAAGCCTGGAGCAATCGCGTGCGGTGCGGTTGACCGGTAGGATGTGCAAAGGACGCGCTTGTTGTTTCGCATTGGGAACGTTGGAGTCAGACAGGGATCGCATTTTATTCACAAGGCTGGCCACACTCTCTTGGACGTATTCTGCATCTACGACGGAAGCAGTGTACCAAAGTGAACACCTAGCCAGTAAAGCATCTTAGGATCGGTTCTACAATGTCACGTTAAGTTACTTTCTGGATAAGAACGGTCCATGTCGCGTTAGATCACCAGGAGCCCTAACCTAATTGTTTTAATATTTACTCAATTTAAGCACTTAAACCGAGTTTAAAGCATGTACGTAATACACTTGGTTGTAAAATAAAGTACTGAATACATTTTCATTATCATTTTGGTGAGAAGTCTTCAAAGTCTGAGCAAGAAAGCCTAGTTCCTTGGCTAGAGTGGCAAAGTAAAATAAATTTGTGTAGCTCTTTTCACCATGGAAACAGCCAATGCAGTGTAGCTGTCTTCTAATTTTAGCTAGCCTAAAAATATGAACTTAATTAGACATTGTAAAACAGGCTAAGGATAAGGATATTGTGAAGATTATTAGGAGGTTAAGGATATTACATAAATGAGAAGGTATTATCTTACACAAGTTATCAAAATGCAATATCAGCATACCAAACTCTTAAATAATTGTACAAAACTAAGAAAATAAGATCTATATATGTTGTTGGTGGCAAAGTTTCATGCTTCGTTCTCACCTTTCCTTCTTCTCTTCTTCGGCATATCTTGACTAGTGACGATCTGCGGCAACTCCACTCCCGCCGGGTCGTCTGTATCGAACAGCTGCTTTACTTGAATCGGGTTGACGCTCTGCTTGTTGAGGTTAGGATACCGTGAGTGCGGGTCCAGCGTGTACGCCGCGTAATCGCGCTGCAGGTTCTCAGGCGTGGTTTGCCCGAGGATGCGGTAGATCGACTCTCTCTCCGCCAGCACTTCCAGTACGTTTGCCTGCCCGCTGCCCCAGGTTTTGATCGCCCAGCAAGCATCCATCGAGCTCAGGAAACCTCGCGCACATCCAGAGCCAGTGGGCCAGAACGGCTGGAAGGGAAACGTTAACGTTAGCGATATGACAAGTTTTTCACACTAATGTGTGTTGGAGTTGTTGACGGAAAGTTCTAATATCATCTTGAAAATACAAGTCACGGCAAGGACTGGTCCTCACAAGAATTTTAAATTTAAAGCCATTTACCTACACGGCTAGTATTAACGTGAAGTGATATCAATATTCTTCACGTTACGACTGGTCCTCTTGATCCTTATCCTGGCTGACATTTATGAGATAGTAATAGAATTTTCCATTAACACCCGGAACACTCTCTTTCCTCTATCTCAGACTTGGAGACTTGATTTACTCAATTAACGCATTTAAATAGTTCAAACAAACATCTCGTAACAGCTTGATTGTAGTAG
Source organism: Lednia tumana (assembly GCA_003287335.1). NCBI lineage: Eukaryota > Metazoa > Arthropoda > Insecta > Plecoptera > Nemouridae > Lednia > Lednia tumana. The sequence continues at coordinate 6,519 of QKMV01000775.1, forward strand.
AAACGACACAATAAACATGCTTAGTCATAGTATGTTTAGAGTGTAAGCTTTAACTTTTTCACATGGTAAACTCGTACCTCAAGATTTTTAAGAGTAAGCCTAGAGACCCTAGGCGTGGGTGGAAGGCATACATAGGGGGTCGAAACTACACTGCTTTGCAGCTGGGTAATATTTCGGATGCCTAAGATCTCGTTTGTTATTACAACCTAAGGCCAGTGCCTAGTCGTCAGTAAGTTGTAAGACTAATTCTTGAAATTCATTTGTAAAATGTTCCCTTGGTAAAATCTATCGAAATTTGGTCAAGAAAGGCTCTCAAAAACATAAAGACAGAAGCAAACTTTAGTCTGAAATTTCTTTCCCTTAAACAGCTAGATTTTATTGGACTACCTTGAGTGTAGTTGGCTTGGCCGTTTCCTTGCTAATTTGTTGTAGACCTAATTGCCTGTTTTGCTTACTTCTAAAAGACTGTCTCCTACAAGCATTTGCATCAGTCTGTAGCCGTGTCTCTCTACCACACGGCTAGCGTTTTCCGCAGCAAACATCGACGTAAAGTCAAACATGGCCACGTCAGGCTGGCCGTAGTGGTCAACGGCAAACTCCAAGTTTTGCATGATGTAATTGGTCGAGAATTCAGCTGCGTCTCTTGCGTACTTCATCAGAGCGTCTTGGTCTTTGTTTTCCGGGGAGAGGAGTTTGATTGTGTCTGGGTAATCCTGAAAGAAAGTAAAAAATTTGTCAACCCATTCAGATAAATCTTGATGATACTGGAGGAAGACTAGCTTCCAAAATCAAAGAGATCTGTTGCTTTTCGAAAATATTAATTTACAAATTGGGTTAGAATTTTAAGAAAACCACAAAAATTACCCAATGCTACATTAAACTATGCTGTTCCCTTCTCCAGCGGTAAAACGCTTCTCAAGATACAAATATGCAAGCATTTTACGCTTTACCCCTGAAGAAGCTAACAGCATAGTTGCCGAAACAGTGAGAAAGTTTCACTAGATTTCTTAACACTCAAACCAAGTTTGTAAATCACTTATTTTTAACTAATACAAAGATTAGAAGATACGAGTGTAAATTATTTTGAAGATTTGTTACTTACATTCAAAATGACTCCACTACTAATAAGGCTGTGTTTCTTGGCAGTCATAACAAAATAATGCGTTTCGTCTTTATAATAAACGATGTTCTCCAAGTCTATGCCTGTCTCGGCGTACAAGTCCTTGAAGAACTTTTGATTGAAGATGAAGGCGACGCCACTAATTTCCTCCACCCGCGCTTCGGCTTCTGTTCGCCGGTTGATGAAGTTGGCCGTGATTGCGATCGCAAGTTTTCCGCGGAATTCTTTGCGCTTGAAGCCTTCCAGAGTGTTGCGCTTCCCATCGGCACCGATCAACACATCGAATTCGTACTGCGAGACTGGATGATCAGCCGGAGTCACCTTTGCCCTCCAGCCGTTCTCTGTTGCCAAGAACACAAACATGTTAGCATCTCATCTTACAGAAAAACCGAGAGGTCTGCACGGCGATTAAGTAACCCTAGAACGGGTATTGTCAGCTAAAATCAACAAGAATCGTCATTCTAAGCTATGATAGTTCGTATCGATTTTAGCCGACATTGCAAGATCTAGCGTTACGTAATCCCTTGGGTTAAGTATGACATATGATAGACTTACTCTCCACATTTTGATCTTCAGGTGGAGGAATTAACGAATCGAAACAAACGCCTTCATGAAATTCTACGCCAAGAATTAGTGCTACTTTGAGTAGGATGTACTGTAGCTGCCGAATGCCTGGAAAGAATTTAAATTCTTAATGATTCCATAATGCCCAAATGAAAAATATATATAATACGAATCCTGGACACGTGTGAACAGGTTTTCACATAATGTGAATATAGATATGTGTCAGATGTAAACAATCTCGTACTGATGTGATCGATGGCTCCGGCGCAGAACTTCCCGAAGAACTTCTTGGCGTTGAGGGCCTTTAAGTCGTGAATGACGAATGGCCATAGGTGAAGTACGTTGTGCCTGGAAATGCGGTCCCGTTTCTCCAGCACCACCACCTTTGCGCCGAGGAGCTGAGCTTCGATTGCAGTTCGCAGTCCGCACGGCCCGCCGCCGATGACGAGCAGTTTTGTGTTTGGGCATGCCTTGCCTCGGTTGTAACACTTGTGGGACGCACGCTTGTCGAACTTGGCCCAGAGAGCTTTCGCCTTCCACGAGCACAACTTGGACTGGATACAAGCAAAGCCAGCAATTAGTATGCCAATTCGAAAACTGCCCAACAGCTATCCAGCGTAATAACCATTAAAGTTCACTTCAAAAATGTCTGGCTGGTCAGCAACTCGAACCCTTGTCTCAGGGGTTCCAGGGAACGGTCTCCATTCTTTTTTTTGTAACTAACTTCTAAGTTTACAGATTAAAGGATTAAAGAGAAATATAGCCAGAAATAAAACATAGCTACACATATGTAGGTTACTCTGATTAAAGGGAACCACTTAAATGTATTATTAAAACTAATGTCAACATTGTAATCCTATTGTAAATTTGATTGAATGGACATTAATCGTTGTTTCCTCATCAATAATCACCTTTAGTTTGGGATAAAACTGTGGGAAAGGTGATGGTTTCAGACGCAGCAATTCGCATAGATGTCGATGGTGGCCAAGGATGGTCTTCAGTGTTGACGCCGCACAGAAGGCATCAAACTCTTGCGACGCCAACCCAGCGATGGGAGACTTCTTCGGATCCACGGCCATGTCGAAGAAGATGGCTAAGAGGTGTTGTTATGCTTTACTGAGCCATCTAAGAAAGAACAGTTAAAATAGCACACAGAGATTAAATTAAACACAACTTAAATTTCTATTTCAACGAGTCCAATACACTGAGGCGAAATTAGTGCTCGGAGGTTTGGGAATATTGTCAGATTATGCACAGCTTCGTTTCGCAACGGTTTATCTGCATGCTAGATTTATTTGCAAGACGTAAGGTATAGTGCAATATTGCAGCCGCATGAACTTTCCACACAGTCTTTACGCCATGAGAAAAGGTTTTTAATCTGGAGCATTTTCCGTCAGAGCGGAACACGCTGTTTCCATAAAAACATGTGCACACCACACCTTCAACGGGATTCATGGCATTTAGTAAAAAGACGGATCTCGTGAAACGAAAACGGGTGTAGAGTATGAGTGCTCACTCTAAGCTACAAACTGTCTGTGTCTGTCTACCATGTCTCGTGGAATCTGTAATTTGTGTTGCACTATTGCTTCGTCTATTCATTTGGTAAATTTGTTTTGTTGAGCGAATGATCACTCATTGTGACTTCCGCTTCCTAGTTCACAGTGCGTGTTTTTTAGCCAGGGCTCGATGGTTCAATTTAAACTAAGAGTTCCTTCTCTTTTATTATATATCAGTCTGCTGTTCGGTTGGCTGATCAGTGAATGACTAAATAAACGTATACTAATAAACCGCGTACCTATGCTCGACGTAAGCTACACATAAATCACACCGCAAGATAAATAACACAGTAATCTGTGCCACAAAATTGGTAAAAAAACAGCGTTTTCTTGCGAGCGTTCATCGTGATCTCGTCTTACATTGATGGTGATTAGTTACGTCATGCCATTCTATCACGTTCACGAGAGAAATCTTAGACCTTATCATCGAGCCATCTTCGTTCCTTCTTGTTCACCTACTACATCAAAGAGATTACGTTGACATCGATTATAATATCTAGCCGAAATGTAGTAAGCACATGTTTGAATACAGAATCGAAAAAATATGCATATTATTTAGGTATACCGTAAACTAGGTAACGATTTATTATTCCGTCGATAACACTGCGACACGATCTAGATGCGACGATGCATTGATTTGTATTCGGCAATTGAGCGAATTGTACCGCAATGTGTACGACCGAGTTTGACCGAACGAACGTCAAGCAAGCACTGCGAAATTATTTCAGTGTTCCGTTTGGACGAAATCCAAAGCTCTTCTGCCGGGTGAACATAGTCATGCTTAATTCTCACAATGTCTCATCCCGAGCCCAAACGATGGCACACCGGACTGCCCGACTAACTAGCTTGACAGCGGATTGCGAAGGCACTGGCAGTGTTCTATAGGAAGACCGCAAATAAAACACTGCCCGGTTATTTCGGGGACGGAAATTGTCGCATTCCTTAGCCAGATATTTCTGCGAGCGCGAGTGCACTTACGCGTAGAATCCATTAAGCGAAATTATTGCAAATTTGATTTCACTTGCTTTACTTTGCAACGAAACGCCATACCGGCATAAATTAGCAGTAGATCACGTGCTGTTCGTTTGCTATGGAGAGGTAAACCTTGAACAGTACTAAATAAATCCACATGGCACGAGGAAATAGTTACCCATTCATTCCTGATTCGTGAATCAATGTTCTTCTGCGCAATGCAACTGCGAGCGCTTTAAAGATTGCCCTCTGCAAGATTTGCATGGTCATGTTCATCATGATTTGCGGAATCAAAAAAACGCCACGGTCAATGCATAATGTTGCGTAAAATGTATACAAACGCTCCGTAAAAGAGAATGCCAGCCCAATAATGTGGCAGTTCATGTATCGTATCTATAACTATCCGACAGATAGGTAACTAGGTGACCTATAAACATAATGTGTATAGATCCTCTTGATATTGTGTAGTGTGTACACTCGTTTAAGTTAGTCCGTGTGTTTTTGTGCGAAATATTTTTTTGGTTTGTTTGTCTATAGGCACCTACTATCTGCAACTTGCATTTACATAGTTACATGAAGGAGACATAGCGAAGCTATCAGTTGCAATTATATTGATCGTTCGAGTAATCGTTCAGACAGGTTAGAAAGCGTTAATTTTATGATGAGTAGAACATTATAAAACCCTAGATAGTAACATATAAATTGCCAAGCTTATTCTACTACATCGATGTGCTTATGAAGAGATTCTCCAAGAGACTTTTACAATCGTCGAGCAAAAAAGGAAACGAAACAAAAATAGGATTGGCTTAGCTCCGAACTAACGAAACCGATTCGATGTGTGGCAACATTTGTTCTCGATATAAATCGTCAAAACTTCGTTCCATTCAACAACAATAGGGTGATCCGTGGATCATACACGTGGATTAAGCCTCAAATTACGAGATTCCAATGGTAATTAGGCCATATTATCTCAAAGACAATAGGGAATCATTGTTGCTGCAGGAGCAACGCAGATTGAGATAACTAATATTGGCAAATAATGAACGCTGACGATTGCGGGGCAAGCTAGCTGAAAAGATGACAAAGCGCTTGCATGTGTCACATCTCTTTGGGTGGCAGCATGCATAGGAAATGTTGGCTGATTAGGCGCGTACATTCGCATATTGCGCGATGCCGAATGATTGGTTATTATTGATTGACTTATCGCAAGGGACTGATTTGCACGAATCGCGACAAAAAGACGTTGAGATCACGATGTGCAGTGCACTGTTGCGATAGAGCGGGTATTGCGCGTGATTCGTGAGCTTTCCCCATTCCACGAGCGACCATGGACTTGCCGACGATTCGCTATGCACCTCCAGGTATCAAATCACGGGCGGACAACCTTTTCGCCGCGTGACTCATACTGGGGGTCAATCGCTTGACGCCATGCGTTTTAGTGTTCCGT
>QKMV01000776.1:0-15903 GCA_003287335.1 Lednia tumana
TTTTGTATACCTCTGCTGGCTCTATCGTTGAACATAGCCTATGCATTAGCATGGTGAGCCACGCAAGAAACCTTGATGGGACCTATTTTTGTATACATCTGCTGGATCTATCGTTGAACCTAGCCTATGCATTAGCATGGTGAGCCGCGCAATAAATCTTGATCAGATCTATTTTTGTATACCTCTGCTGGCTCTATCGTTGAAGATAGCCTATGCATTACCATGGTGAGCCGCGCAAGAAACCTTGATCAAACCTATTTTTGTATACCTCTGCTGGTTACTGTTGAACATAGCCTATGATAATAATCGGCAAAATTGAAGATGAAAGAATACGCCAGGTCTATTTGGAAGCTCTTTTTTCAAATAAATTTCGTTTTTCTGTTATGGCTAGGTATCTAAAAAGACTCGAATTGAGCATTTACAGCGGTCCTTTTGGGCGATTTGGGGCAAAATATTTAAAAACGGCTTCCAAATTGACCGGGTTTGTTCTTTCATCTCCAACTCTCTCGCAAACTATCATAAGCTTCAACGGTAGAGCCAGCAGAGGTATACAAAAATTGGTCTGCACGTCAAATTCAACGGGTAATACTCGCGAGTTGGGTCATGGGTGATCGAACGGTTTGACGTGATGGATACACCGGTTTTCGAGAGCCCACCAAAGTTAAGTAGCATTGCGGTGGACCACAGGTTGGATGGGTGGTCGTTGATACCAATCCCCATTTCTTTTCGGAAGAGAGGTTAGAAGGCTTGAAACTAGTTCAGCAGCTTCGCTTCCCTTGCCATCAACCTCTCGACAGCACGGATTATGTTTCCCTTGGTGCTTTTCGACAGGAATATGCTATGCTGGCACCAGATTTTCTCAATGTCCTGTTACGTTTATCATCACCCTCAACATCACGCCATCATTCACCGACGTCGTATAACCAATGCCATGGGGTGAAGAGTCAAGTGCGTCGTTAAACACCTCAAAATCAATCAACCGATTTAGAAATGACAAAAAAAAAAATACAGTAATATGTTAAGGAAGCATTTTTTTCTGGATGAGAGCTTAAACCAGTAATATGTAACATTGCTCTCTACAGATATGTGCAATAAATGCAGGGACCCGAGACTAGCGTGGAAAGCTTGTAAAAAAGTCCCGTGTGTAGTATGTCACTTTGATTAAACATAATAGCAGTCGTCATTTATTACCTGCATGCATTAACCTCGATGTATTTTCTATACGTATTGAAAATATATAAGGAAAGAAAGCTGGGTATTTGAATCGCTGTAAAAATTGACACTTTGACAATAAAAAAATAATAGATTAAATAAATTTAATGGCCTGCAGTTCAATAAAAGTGCAGTCAAGACATTAAACAAATTGCGATTTCTCTGCAATCGTTAATATCCGACGTCGGTATATATATATATATATCGGTCGACGATGTCTGCAATGGTAGCCGCCAATGAGGGCGATTGACAAAACAATAGCCTCCAGTTTTCCCTTGTGGACTCGGCCAGCTGACAACTCACTTACAAGCTCGCTGCGTTCTTGTGCGCGAATTGGCAGGGAAAATGTACAAAACGACGGCGGTACATTAAAACGTATAGAAAGACGTTGTTTGAGACCTTTGGTCGTTAGATTATTACTAGAGAGCTTTCATTAATTGGCAATATATATATATATTGCAATCATAATTGCGGTTCATCGGCCTTTTCAAGGCAAAGAAATTGAAGCATTTTTGAAAAAATAAAATTCTCAAATTCTCAATGTATACACACACATATAAAATCAGCTTGCAGATCCATATATGACTTAGTTCCCTGGACTTTTGTTAGGTATACGGAATATGCATACCATCTGGATTGCATTCACTTAATTATTTTCGGGTGGAGAGTTGTTTAAGGATCACAAATATAAATTTCCTCTAATTAATGCCATATTTTGCTGAAGTAATTTTATTTTTTTCTAATTATAATTAGTCAGAATGTTAACAGACGATTTTAACTGAGAAGTGATGTCACCGAACAGGCTCACCCCTTCTTCTTACCTAATCGCGCTAAAAGGAAGCTTGGCTTGACATTTAAACCCTGGCAACAGACTGTCATGACTGTTAAATTACGTCACACGCCAGGTCGGAAGAAAGATAGGCGTTGTTATCAACCATACATGCCTATTTTGAAGACCGACACAGATCGCTCGAAATACAAAGTATTGAGAGAAAATAAAAAAGAACACATGTTCTTATTTTGAGCTGAACACAATAAAAAGACACAGTAAGTAGATACATATGTTCCTCATTATTTCATTGTTTTCGTATTGCATTTACAAAGTTGACCTACGGGCAAGATAATCTGGGCAACGCGTTCACCATACATTATTTACTGGGAGAGCATACTTTTTTTCCCCACGAGCAATGGTGGCAATTAACACAGGAAGGCATGGCTATAGAGGCCTATTTTGTGGGTGTTACTCAGTATGCTCTCTCACAGTTAAGACTCTATGACATAAAAAATCACTACAAAAAAAATCGAACAACCCCAAACTCTAGACAAAATTTCAATGATTATAGCCTGATGGGTTGTTCGATCTCTAAGAAGAATTAGGTAATCTTTCTATAATAACCAAATTGGTAAAGCGGATCTAGTAAGGGACCCTAAACCTGCAGTAATATCGATTGCCACAATTCCCTAGATTGGCCGGCCCATTCGATTAGCCAGACGCATGTAAACGTGTCAAACACATGCTGCCACATCTGCCTACGCCCGACTGTAAACTCATTAGAATCGTAATGGCGATTGTTTATCGAAGTCCGACCACTGTCGTGGATGCCACGCACCCATCCCGGCTCCAGTCGACACTTTCCCAGGAGCCATCGGCACGTCCGCAATGCTCACGCATTACGCACGACGCACGGAATACAAATTAATTATTATATGTGAAAAAAAAGAAATTAAATTATTATACAAAGCAATAAAATATGAAAACAAACGCGTTTCGCTGGACGGACGGACGGACGGACGGAAGAGTGTGCAGTGTGCGATCACCCTTTGTTTTCTGTTTGCTGTCATCGGTTGGTTTACACCCCAGCCTGTCCGTGAATACCAATTAGACGCATGCGCGGCGAAGGCTCGCGAAACGGAATGCCTAATTCGAATTACACTTGTTGAAATTTGAGCCACTGACCGGAGGAGAGACCCCGGCCGGAACGTTGTTTGTAACGTCCAGTAGAATGGAAGGAAAGCGAATCGGGAAAAATGTGCAAGCGATCCGGGATGCGAGCCCGGTGCCTCTTGATTATCAGTCAAGTGATATTCCGCAGAGATTACTTCTTACGAAGGTCACCGAAGAGAAGAGGCCGAGTGACTCGTACTTCGGACGAGTACATCGCTGTATGTCTTGTGCGAGGGAATTGACTCGTGCCCCGTGGACAGCGATGGCACTGTCACAAGTCCCAGGCCATGTCGCATGAAATGTTCACGTGGATTAACTTGAAGGAAATAAAGTTGTGAGTTGGTCGCGCGGCCGTTTAATCAAGGGGGGGGGGGGGGGGGGGGGGGGGGGGGGCACTTGATGCATTCTATGGAAATATTTTATCGAAAACAAATATTTTACAGCACTTTGGATTATGCTGGGATTTCCGCAAAGTGTCAGCGTGAACAGAATTGTGTGCACTTTACATTGATAGTTGTTAAAAACTTCGGGCGGACTATTTCTAGTCTTGACGCAAATTTCGTTAGAATTTACCGACTATCGACAAGAAGCATGTAATCTATTCAACAGTTTCTAAAAATTATCATCGTTAAGTGCAAAACATTCTATTTTGGCTGAAACCATCTAAATATCTATAAGAAGTTCTAAAACACTTAAAAAAAAATTGGTAAGATATTTGATTGGAATGTACCGAGCTCTCCCCGGCGCTTACACTTAATGAGGTCGACAGGGTAGATGAGTTGGTTCTTAATTATACGTAATGTTTTCGAAGGTGGAACGATCGAGCAGGGATCAATTCCAAGCGAAATTGTCACGCGGCTTCGATCGACAAAGTCTCTTGGCACAAAGCTCGTTAGTCGGGATCACGAGCTAATCACGAGCTGGATTTGTCAGACCAAATCTCAGAGAAACTTTTCTACAGTAGGGGAGCAGTGGCGAAGAGTGAGTCTGTCAACTGGGGAGACATAAAATATTTTCACGGATTTACTACAAACATAATATACGCATTTTTCTGTGCAGATCTTGAAATCGTTCCAGTTTTTTACATTCAAAGTTGTCAATGATAATTATTCATCAATTACAGCACTAATTCCACATCGATAATTAGGGTAGTTGATCGGATCTTTAATAAATCACACGCGTAAATGTCAGTTCAACGCTCGCATTGTACCAGCAAGCAGCAAGCAGCTGGGAAATTAACGTGAACTGTGCTTGTTTTTTTTCCTAATTATATATAATAATTTTTTCCTAATTTTTAGGGTAGACAGTGTCTACCTTGTCTCCCCTGACACTTCGCCACTGCAGGGGAGAGGGCACAATCTTCTCTTCGGCTCCATTCACTGGTTTCAAAGAAAAACAGCCCTGAAACTTTCCCAGCTCGGCACAGAAACACAGAGAGACGGCCAGCGGGGAATAAAAGTACATCTTTATTACATCTTTATCCTTCTTAAACGGCGTCCTAGTACAGCGTGAAATTAACACCGGCGTTCGTTAGAAAAAAAGGTGCGGCGATTCGCGTAGATCCATCTCTTCTCCCTGTCTACCCGCAGCGAGCGCCGTATGCCGCGTCTCCGTCGCGAGGGCGCAAGGTCAGCCTGTCGGCACGGCGCCGTCAAAGCGCGGGTCATCTCGCCCGGTCATTAATGTCCCAATTCATTACTCACCTGTTTAAATTAACACCGGCTCTGATGCTGCACTGCTGCGCGCTAACGTTGGCTTAATACCGCACGTAGTTTGTGTTGTTTTAAAGCACACCACTATTAATAGCACGTCCTCGTGGCTCGTTCTGTGGTCACATTAAAAAAAAAGCTTATTTTTAGTTTAAGGGTGTGTGAAAAAAAGTTGCCTTTGGACGCCGTTTTTATAGCATTTAAAGTATGGTGGCGACGAGCGGTCGACAGATTATACGTCTGCTGGCATTGCAGTTTCATCTATTTTGTTGACGTTGATTTATAAATTGGGTAGCCCGTGAAAATGATTCTTTACGATTGCTTCAGCACACAATTCAACCGTTTTGCAAAATTCTATCTCAACGGTACATCTGTACGTAGATATAGACGTAGATATAAACGTAGATACCTACATATGTCCATGTCACTGCATTGAGGGACAAGTTAGAATATTGGGGGGCGCCTATTTTTTGGGCTACAAAGATGATACGAAAATGGAAAACGTTTAGGTACTACATTTTAAAGTACCTCGCGTGGAAATTCTCGATGCACGAGCATTACTTTGGACACAGATGTGTACGTGGACCATTATAGAGACAGCAGTTTTCAATTTCTGAGGTAAGAGGTACCTACATTATATTATACCTTTGCTTATAATGCGTTTTCCTGCCGTCAGCACCGCAAGCAAAATTTTTTGTAGTGCAGTAGTTGTAGTAATAGCGTGTCATGATGTACTACATTTTATCTTCTCAAGTCAATTTAAATCGTCAATTGCATTTTTTTAATTCATAACTCCAATGGATGTCACACAAATTTTCGAAGGGATCTACGACAAAGGCTGGGGGAGGCTGCCAATTAGCATTGAAAAGGTTGCAAGTGGGGTTTTGAACGCTGCTGGAAGTTGGAACCCTTGCCATTAAATTCGGTTTAAATGTTTATATCCATATCACATCAGCTTACGAGCACTCACAACACAGTAACGGTTTCAATATTTACTCGATTAAAGCGTAACGAGATTGAACACATTTACGAACAATAATATACTCGATTGCTGAAGAAATGACTAAATAAATATTGATACTTCATCATTTTGGTGCATATTCGTCAAATTTGCAGCAAGAAAGCCTTCAGGGACTTTAGGAAGGCGACAAGAAAAAGATACAGTAGGTTTAAAATTAGCTGACTAATTCCACGGCCCTCTAAACGGTTGCAGATGTTTACCAGGGTCATGGGGAAATGGTAAACTAATTTTAATAGACCCATTCCAGCCAAGAAAAGAATACTAGATACACCTACTGAGAACAGTCACTTGGGTTGTTGATGCCCAATCCTGCCTGGGTTAAATGTTAAAGCTAACTTGTATGAAATACCCAAATTTGTATCAAATTGGCTTTGGTATTTAACCCAGACAGGATAGGGCAATCACAATCCAAGTGGCTTCTCTTAGTAGGTAGATCTAGTATTATTTTCTTGGCTGGAATAGGTCCATTCTATTCTGTTGTACAGTAAAGTTACATTTGACCCGCCGTCGTGGCTGGTGGCTAAAGGAAGCTGAGGTCATCGCTGGTAGACTAGAGGTCTGCTTCGTCGATCGGCCTGTAAGGATGTTCGATCGTCGCCATGACGACCACAGCATCCGAGTGCGACCTGCCGGCTGCATCCAACTGGCAGCGTCTCGACGACCTTGACGGGCACTTCGCATCCCATGCGCGAATCTCGCAAATCGATTAAAAACGTTGCTGCATATTACACAGATTTAAACGCGAGACGGAATTTAAATTGCACTATGTTATCTGCGCGTGGTTATCGAAATTCATTTCTCCATTGCCGTCTATAATTATATCACTACATAATACTGCCACCAAAATCCTGAATGGGTTTACGTATAGTAAAAAAAAATCAAGCCATTAAAATATGCATACAATGGAGCTCGGGCTAGAATTTGGGCGATGTGCTAATTTGCACGACCGTTGTCGGGACGAGCGTTATGCGAAGCTCGCGTATCCGCGTCGTTTCGTCGTCCCGAAAATTGATTCTCGCTTGTGCCGTTTTCGGTTCGTCGAAAGACCGATAACTCAGATCGGCCATGTTGTTTTTCCTTGTTATCGCAATCGGCGCGCAAGAAACCACTCCCTTGCACCAATGACACGACGATGTGATATCTGAATAAACCAAGACATGACATACGTCTGTCCATGGCGTACTCTTCTAAGCCTTGCCAGACGAGCTAGCCATGCTATCTACCGTCTCAACTCCGAGCATGGCTGATATCCGAAGCCATCTCTCCACCCACACATCCATCATGCTACATGTCAGGTCGTCGTGTTGTCCTATTGTCTCCCAAGAGTGTGGACTCACATACAAACAACTCTCTCAGGATCCATACTGGCACCATATCGCCAACAAAGGGTCGCGGTATCTCTCAAGTTCTCAGCGCAGTCTCTATGTGGTAGGAACTTTAAGGAACATATCACATTATTGTACCAACCCGCCATTTTATCAATGCCACTAAATCTCATCCGTAAACAATACAATGTATTTGAATGAATCACTTGAATCACTCTGTGGGTTTGTTTTTCTCCGCCGTTTGTTTCTCTCGGTCGGTGAAGTAAATTTTGAATCCGAGATGAGCCGGAAACTCGTAAAGCGATGCTCTCACGTGGCCGAGGATTTTAGGGAATCATGGAAGCCGCCGGGACGTGACCATGTGGCTTGATGATTTCTTGCGTTTGTTTTCCGTTTGTTTTCCGTCCGAGAGGAAAATATAACATGCGCTCGTCCGCCGTATCGATAAACACAAAAAAAAACAGGTGCCGAGCGTCGTTCTGTTCCGCGGAATGAAATTTGACGTTATTAAAGTTAAAAAACATTGCATCTGATTCGAAGATACGCCTTAATGGGCCCATAAAACCACTTAAAATCTAGGAAATTAATTAATTCGCCATCGAAATGGCAAAGGCATAATTTGATGCTTGTATTAAGGTAGATAGGTACCCGAAGCCTTGATGTGAAGAAGCCATCATGATAAAGTGTATGCTATTCTGGCATTCAACTTTGCCACGAGATTGGCAATTATATTTCGCGCGCAGTAAAGTGATGCCGAGGCTGCAACAGCAGCGAGATGGAATCGCATCGGCTTTCGGGCCGAGCAGAGATCAACGCCGGAGCAGATAGGGCCAAAGCAGAGATGAGTTATTGCTCGCCGCGAGAACAGGTTGTTAAGCGCGAAAGATCACGGGCCCAGATCGCAAGCAAATCCAGGATCACACTGAAGATAATAGTATGAAATTGCACTTTTTCCCTTGAAGACCAAATTTAGTGGACATGGTTACTACCATACAACAGAGCAAATACATTTTACAGCGAAAAATATTAGTATCACTAAAAAAATTACTGCCAGCTCGAGGAATCGAACCCCGGACCTCGGGTTTTCATGTTGCTCTACTATCTGAGCTAAGCAGGGTATGACCTTTCTGAAGTTTGGCATTTCTAAAGTGAGGTCCGGGGTTCGCTTCCTCGAGTAGGCAGGCATTTTTTAAGTGATAGTAATATTCTTCACGTTAAAACTAGCCGTGTAAATGGCTTTAAATTTGTAATCCTTGTCAAGTCCATCTTGTTTTCCGCTGTTGACCATTTCAAAGTCAACGACAACAAAAGGTCAGTGGATATAAAATACAGGTAAGAAATAGAAGTTGTATAATGATGTGATTAGATCAAAACCCATGATAAGATAAAATTTCTTGCTCAATTTGTTAAATATGAAAGACTTTTATCACAAACAAAATCAATTTTCTCCGTCAACTTGAGATTTGAAACTGATACGAAGAACACAATATTTAAATAACGAAAATTGTTTTCTTCTATACCGAATAAATCTTCGACGCATAAATTGAATGCGTTTAAAATTCCACGCGATACTGGCGACTGCGATTTTCTGGTGGACGCTCGTAAAAAGTGAGATATGCATTGTTAATGAGATGGTGTGTACGTATGTATGTATGAGAGCGATCAGCTGATAGCCAGCCAGCTCGCGGCTTGCTGGATGCACCGCGGGTCATGTCTTCAGATGCAGATCAGCGAGTTCGATTAGAATTCAGCCATTCGGAAGAATAAGGCGAACCAAATCGGGCCGACGCCATGGACGACATGGACGGAATATATCGACCAACAGCTCTATGATCATACAACTATTAAGACTAATATCTAGCTCGTAATCTTAGCACTTGTTTTCAAAAAAACTGATTAAAAATAGGATTGAATGCTGTAAGAAATCCAATAAAACTCACAAAGTTCCGTAAAGTTTTCTCCTTACTTCTACAGGCAAAAGAATCGTTTTGAAGAGAAAAATAATCGGCTACGTGAAAACGGAAATTAACAACAAAGATCATCACAAATCTAGATCATCTTCTCGACCAAACTGCATTTTCAATCAGCCATCATTGAGAACACTGACAACTATTTCGTTCCTCACGTATGAACGGATCGTTAATTTTAAAGTTGTATTCGTTTTCTTTCCCCGGCGACTGCACACATGTGTCCACTTTACTCATCCCTGGCTTATCTGACCGTGGACAATCAACGCTGGAGGAATATGTCGCTTTCAGAAAACCGCTCGGCTCGATATATAATAAGCGAAACACAATTTGCGCGATCAGATCTCGAGATCATTCCAGCATAATTCAGATGGCACAATTCATGTACTATGCTAAATATTTGCTAAAGGGTCTTTATTATACGAGGGGCGCAGTTGCGAGCACAAAACACCAGCCAACAAATTACGAATTACATACATAACTTAAGATTCCTTCGGACGTATCCACACACACACAAACACACACACAAAAAAGGAGAGATATATGTATATTTCGTCTTGTTCAGTGATTTACGTATGGAGGTTGTAAGTTTTGCTATCAGATACGTTCCTTCTATAATATGTGCTGTGTGTGTGGCCGTAATAATAAGTAACTTATTATAACACGGCAAACTACCTCCTTTATGAAGGGAATGAATGGATTTCCTCATCAGCTTCTCATTCTGAACGGCTGGGTAATTTACAGAAGCCCGATATGCATTGTACGCCTACGTTATCACGCGCGGTATCTGTTTCTTTTGCCACACCTATCACGTCCACGTCAAGAGAGAAAGCGACGGGAAAACTACCGGAAAATCCAGCCGGTCCCGCGTACACAGTTTAAATTCCCACATGGCACTCGTTTAGCACGTCACCGTCACCTTAACCCACCTATCTTGCAGCATTGTGCCTTTAATATCCTATAATTGCTTCTAAAGATAAGATTTCGAATTATAATCTCGTCATTGTTGGGCTAAACACATAAGCTAGTGCACGGTATAGATCTTGTTGAGATACTCAAGCATGGTAGACAGCTGTGGCACATGGTTTTGTGAGGCTGCTCAAGCTTGCGGGATGAAGATAATGTATGTACCACCTACCTACCCATATATGCGTTACGTATGACCCGGCCATAATTGACCTGGTTTGCAGCTGTAATTGGTGGGCTGCGGCCGCGTGCAGATGTGTCCATGTGTGTGTATGTATGTGTGTGTGTGTGTGTGTGTGCTTCTTCTCGGAAGACTTGCTCTTTGGAGCGCGGGAAGCAACGGAGCTTAGCGGGGCATCAGAGATGTGCTCAGCTGGGGGCCGAAAGAGGCTGAGGAATGGGTGATTATGTTTTATGAATGAGATTACGATACTCTCAGAAAAGGGGTGAGTAATAGTGTTAGGTTTAAGATGTATGTATGTAATGGGTGAAGCGAAAATACAATGGGTTGTCTTTATTTATGGGGATTAGTTTTGGCAAATACATGACCGAAAATGATGCGAAAATAACGCGATAT
The DNA here is from genome assembly GCA_003287335.1 of Lednia tumana. NCBI lineage: Eukaryota > Metazoa > Arthropoda > Insecta > Plecoptera > Nemouridae > Lednia > Lednia tumana. The sequence goes on from QKMV01000776.1 coordinate 10,723, forward strand.
TTGTTTAATCTCTCGGGTACGGGTAAATCGTGCGAAATTCTTCGGCAAGCACAAATATAGGCGGTGTGAAATAAATTAGTCGAAATGGCAGTGTCCCGAAATATTGATTTAATAGTTAGTTATGCGTTTTCGTGTGTCGTTCGGTCCGCTAGTACAAACGAACCGTTGTATAAGTTTTGGCTCGGAGTTTGTATTTAGCTACACACGGTGTTAATCTATAATACGAGGAGGACGTCATCGGTGTTAAAGAGCTATTTTACGAGTTGACCCCCGAAAACGTCCGGCAGAGGAATGCGTCTGAATAAAATCAGAATATATTTCTCAGTCGTATCGCATACGTACTAACAGTCCACCCACGCTCGGAATTTTGACACTCTAAGATACAACCAAACATTCAATTTGCCACACAATGATTTACAAACATATTTTCGTAAATTGGTCAATTTACACATCTTAAATAATGTCCCGAACTTCTCGTGCTAATAGCCATGCTGAGTGGTCAAGCCTAAAAGGCATATCGCATCCATTACCTTGCTGCAGCAGAGGAGATGTTTTCAATTAGTAATTTTAAATATCCATCAGAATAAAAGCCAGGACGCCCCGTGGTCGTTGAAATCAAAAAGCATCGTGGGTCGACAAATCAAACAAGACGTATTTAAGACCGTGTAATTTATCAAGGGGTGGTGTGATTCGATTCCAATGCTACGAAGTATGAAATAAGAAAGCTGTTAAATGTTGAAATACGGACCAACTGTCGCCGTTGTATTTTACCTATACAATAACGCAACTCGGATAAGTAGCTGAATTGCACGCGCTGTACATGTGTGGCTACTATACCACACGTTTTTTATTATTTTTATTGCAAACGTATAATATAATATGTGGAACCTTATATTTATAATTGCTCCCATGTTAAATGCGGTGTCGCTTTCATTTCGCATTATATCACAGTGCTTTGACAATCCTGACACTTTGGCTACTTGGCAATAAAATAAGCCCATTGTAAGTTGGCTGGTAAGTAATCTTTTGATAGCAAATACGTGACATCGTGATTAGGATAATATCCGAGGAATTATATTCGCGTACAGTGCGCCTGGCTAACCGTTTATAACTTGTTTGCATTTCAAGCTTAATGCACTTTATGCCTTTGGAGATTGAGATCTGATTTGTTCATTTGCTAATTGAATACGGCTGGACCGGAATGATTGTATAATATTGCCAAACAGCACTTGAGAAAGACTGACACTCACTGTCGACGCTGACGGCACCTGCGTGATTTATTTGGCGTTTTTCGCTTACCTTTTTCAAAAAATAATGACTGTACAAGGGAATAGAACAACATTTCGAAGACAAAAATCAAAAGCTGACCGCACATATTTGGCGAACCAGCAAAATGCAATACACATGGCCGGAGAATTGCGGTGACGTCAAGATCCAATGCGAATTTTGTCTTGTGGATGTGGTTGGATTGGAGGGGATTTCGAAAATACATGCACGCTTCGTTGCACATGCAATGCTGCAGCATATCGTACCAACAAGACGAGCGACGAAACAGGATTTACTTTTTGCGGTGGAAAAAATCGACACAGAATCAACCTCCAAATATTGGGAGCTAATAATTCTCGAGCGACAATTCGCCAGTGTGGCTTTTTTCTAATTACAAACGTTGGCAAGCACGCGGAGGAGCGTAAACAATTTCCAAAAGTGTGCTCGAGTAATTGAAAAAGAAGGCGTCAAGCAAAAAATGTGAGTAAGATACGTGCTGCCTCGTACCAGAGATACATTCACGAGCAATTGCATTTTTTTGCACGCTTGTAAATTGTAATCATTCAACATTTTTGCATGTAGCTTACGAAAGAGTGTCGTATCACATCCCAGTAAGCACTGGTCAGTTAGCCTGCATCCAATAGTCACCGCTTTCGCCGGCATTACAGGCTACTCCTCACCAGCTTTCCACCCTAGCCCGGGGTCCCTGATTTTTTGCACAAACCTTGAAGACTAGAGACTCCTTTCTACCCTAGCCTAGGATTCCTGATTTCTTGCACAAACTTTCAAGACTTTATGCTATTCTTTCACAGATTTACCCTAGCCTCGCGTCACTTCGATTTCTCGCACACACCTTGAAGACTACAGACTATTTCTCACAATTTATTTCTCACTATTTCCACCCTAGCCTGGGGCTTTCTTGAAAACACATCGAAAACTAAAGGCTAGGATCCCTAGGCTTTAGTGAGCACACCTTCAATACTACCGACTATTTTTACAACACGATAACGGTAGATCGTCTATTTAATCGTTTCTAACATGAATGTCATATGTATCATTCAGCCAGTTTTAGCCGAGTTTTATGTGTAGTCTTCAAAGTCAAGTACATGCAAGAAAGACCCGGGCCAGGGTGGAAAGCTTATTTACGAAATATTTGGGGGTCTTCAATGCATGTTCAAGAATTAGTCTGGCGATCCATTTAGGCTATTGGCCATAAGAACCATGAATCTCAAGAATGACTTCTAAGTTATGAAAACAAAGTTTCGAGAAAATGAGGAAAAACTTTTTTCTGAGGCACTTCATTTGCTTTTTAAACGCATTGAAACGAACTTGAAACGCCTTCATTGAAACAGCGGTATCTCCTGAGTTTGTTTGAATATTTTAGGTTTTTCTTACTCAGAATGTGGTCAAAGAGCTTCCCAGAAAAGTACCACCACTAACTCAGTATGTCAAAAAGCATGACTAAGGTTGTTCTTAAAATTCACGCTTCATATAGATTGATTTATTATGCGGCACTGGTCTATATGCATTGGTGAATGATAGGATGATAAGAGGGAGATGATGAATCTAACAAGGAAGAGGGGAAACCCGGTACTGGCACGAAGCCTACTCCTGTTGAAAAGCACTAAGGGGAACACCGCTTAACGTCCCTTCCGAAGGATGGTACAACTCGAACAGCATGGGATTTTCAAAAAAAACTGTTAGCGTTATTAAAATTTTATAGCATGGGATACCTTCACCAATTCGTGCTGCCGAGAGTTTTATGGCAAGGCGAGTGAAGCTGCTGTACGAGCTTCAAACCCTCCAACCTTTCCCCCGAACAGAAATGGACCTTGGTATGTATGTACCCATCCAACCTTTGGTCCATCGCAATGTTGCTTAACTTCGGAGATCTCACGAAAACCGGTGTATCCAGCATGCAAAACCGTTCACGCTTCATATAGGCTACAGGCTGTAAATATAGGGTGGAAAGCTTGTACTAAGCAGCTTGTACGTGAAATGTGAAGTTAGCGACCAAGATGGCTGCGTGCTGCAGTAAATGGATGCTGCACGTGCTCAAGGAAGCAGCTAGATAAGTGGACCTGGACGGATGGTTACCGTGGATACCGAGTTAGGCAAGGTAGATATCTAACAACGTCGAGCGCACGGGGATAATGGTTCAGATGATGGACTCCTAACAGGCTAGCATTGACGGTTAATCGCATCCGATCAGCTTCATTTGCCGACACAATTATGTCCCAACAAAGTGTCCGATGCCTTCTAGCGACGTGACGTGAGGTGGTGGCCAGGCGAAGTGTGTGCACCGCGAGCTAGTGGCGTATGGGCGACCCGAACCGCCCTCGCGAGGCTTGGAAGCAAATTCCGGGAAACACGCGATCAGGACAAAATGTCGTGCTTGCACAACGATATCTGACATTTAAAAAAAAAAAAACGATTACAGACTGGGCTGAATACTATGCATTCACTTGGGGCAATACGCGTTAAGAACAAAATATCTTGTCAAATTCTTTAAACTTGTGTCCACTTCATCATCTTGGCACCGTTTATTATGAACGGTTTTACAAACTGGGTAACAACAAGTCCATCTAAAAGATTCCCGACGCTCAGCGAACTGTTCTGTCCACTTCCGCAGCGGCTTCTGAAAATAAACTTTTTTGTGGACTTCTTAGCATTCTTCTCCAGTTTGATAAGGGGTTTTTTGAAAACTAAATATCTTGGTTGCTCAATAATATCAGAAATTTGGAAAAAAACTGATTGCAAACTGGGTGTGAATGCTAAGAATCCACTTAGGACCGGTTTTTCAGTGACCCGTTAGAACCTGACGGTCCGTTAGCTTGTAATTACCATGGCAACAGCCAATCAGGTGTCTTGATTTTCTTTCTAGCGGACCGTTAATATTCAACGGAGCACTGAAAAACTGGCCCTTTAACTATCAGCGTTTCGTACAGTTTTCTCCTAACTTCTTCATCACAATAACACAACAACAATTCGGAAAATGAACCCGGTAAACAAATTGTTGTGTATGGAATGGAGTCGAGCACCACACGGTTCAGTTCCTAATGAGGGAGTTCAATTTAACAACCACGTCCTATGTTTTTGCAAGAGTGACACTGAAATTTCTAATTAAAACATATTCAGCATATAATACCTGGATATATTCACCATTCAACATTGAAAACTAGTACTAAGATTAAGAACTAGACATGAGTCTCAAGAATTTTATAATGTGGTACATGTATATTGCCAACACGGTGAACACGTAATATCACCTCTACTAACTAATTATGTGGAGAAAAGGCTTATTTTTCCGACTGGCAATCAATGAGCTGATGAGTATGTGGTATCCGTGAATCTACATCTGTTACCGTAGACACTTTTTTGGCAAGTCAAAGAGCACCATAACCCTGAAATGTATTTATATATCAACAAAATTGCCTGCAGCGTCAATTATAGCGAGACTTGCTAGGTATTGTTGAGTTTAAGAGGTGAATCTAGTGGCAGCTGCAAAAACCCATCCGATTAGTAGATTATGTTAATTACTGTAGTCAAACTATAAATAGCAGATTCCATAGAGACTTCCACTAGCTTTCTGACAAAATGTATTTGAGGTTTTTACTCTCGTTACTTTCCTTTACAATCAGATTGCAGTTAAAAATATAATCACAATAAACCTGACTGTAAGATAAAGTCATGGAATTCAAAATTTGAATAACATTCGTCAGAAAATCCGATAACTTCTCTACGTCATGGACCAAGTTTGGTGTCTCTGCCGCTTACAGTTAGACTGCAACAAATAAAATAAACTAAAAATCGGATGGTTTTTTTCCAGTTGCCACTATATTCCCCGTACACTCTACTTTTTTCCACGACCAATTTTTTGGCAACGCCTGCAATTTTATCTTGCGCGGGTGGGGG
>QKMV01000777.1:0-19382 GCA_003287335.1 Lednia tumana
CTGGTCACGGAAACATCTGTATACCACTGGAGCATGGAAGGTACCTACCTATTTTGTCTAAATACCCACCTACCTACCTACCTACCTACCCTACCCTACCCTACCCTACCCTACCCTACCCTACCCTACCCTAGACAACCGCGGATCACTGATACATGTGAGCCCCGCAGCATACATGTGTGGTGTGTCCAATGTTTTATGAAAACCGCGGGTGGTTGGGGTCGGGATTTTCCAATCAAAGATGGCAGAATCTCATACTGTTCGCGTATACCTTGGATGGGGCGTTAGGAGGGTCGGGAATGGTGAATAAATAAATGAATGGGAACCGATGATAAACCTTATTGTTGTGAGCGAAATATGGAGTTTTGGGGTCGGTTTTATAATCGGATAGTTTGGAAGAGAAGCGGTTAAAATGAAAGGCAGCGTCAAGAAGTTATTTTTTTAAGAAATACGCTGCAAACAACGAAGAATGCTGCTACAAAATAAAGATTACAAACTATACAGCCGTAAATAGCCGGCTATTTTAATCGCGAAGAATAGCATTAATATCACTTCAAAAATGTCTAATGCTTGAGGAATTTGCTCGAGGTTGCTAGAAATTTCTTTATGGCCTCCTACGGAAACTAAAATTCGTGGATTTAAATTCGGCATATGTAGATATGTACCTAAATTCTCTCTACTAGTCCTATTTAATACCCATAGGGTTACTTTCAAGTTTTGGGGTAAGTCAGAGAAGAATCTCCTAATTGCGCCACAAACAAATGTCGGTTTTTCTATCGTCTATTCCTTCAGATATCCTGGCATATTCCTTAACTATTTTCTACTTTTTAACCAAAACCTCTTCATCCGCCAAAAAAAATATCCTACAGGGTGCTTGCACGAGGATCACTGCCTTCTTGATAAATGCAGAAATGGCGCCAGCCAATTGTGACCAAGCTGCTCTCAAATGTACGAATTTCGAATCAAGATGTTTAAACAAAATGTGAAATGATATAATTATCTTCATAATTAAATCAAACTGTTACCAAGAATGGCACAAGCACTAACCAAGAGGTAGTTTTCGAAGTGTTTTTGACAGCTTGACCCCAAAGATGGCGGCAATTTTTGCATTTTATCTTTATGGCAGCGACCCTAGTGCAAGAGTTCCTACAGGCACGAGACCAGCGAAAACAAAAAGACCACGTCACACGAAAACACAGCCATCACGAGCGCCCGAAATCACCCAATAATCTGCAGCCTATCAATCACCAATCTGTCCGGCCATTAGGGGCGCCTCCGTCCAACCCCCCCGCGACCCCCTAAAGTCCACGATTTCGGTCACGTGCGCACGGCGGGGTAGGAACTTAGTGTCGGCTTGAAGTGGTGTCTTCAACCGACGTTATGATACTTAACATCTCCGCCAGGAGCGTGACTGGCATCGTCAAGCGGGCTGCCTAGATCCCGAGAACAAGAGAACGGTAAACCCCCAACAAATAGGGTGCGAATCTTTTAAGTCCCGACAACGACGCCCGCCGCCGCCGCCGCCGACGACGACGACGACGACAACGACGCCCGCCGCCGCCGACGACGACGACGACGACGACGGCGGCGGCGACTCTTCATCGCCATCTACATTTTTATCGCGTTTTACTTGTGTGTGGCGTCGGCAGTGTATGGTTGGTTTTACAAATTAGCTCTTCCAGGCTACGGTTTTTTACAGGGTGGTTTTTTTTTTCGGGAGCGGAGTTTTGAAAATCGATTTTTTCAAAACGAAGCGGCTAGATATCTTAGTATGTGGTTGCATGCCATGGTGAAATAAACAGTTTCATGCAATCTGGCGTCAAGTTCCATTTTTTTTTGGTACTCTAAGATATGGAGAAACTTTCGGGAATGATTTGAGACCGACAAGAAAAGCTAGAATACGTCACTTATCGCTGGAGTATTTGAAGGAGGTATCAAGTTAGCTTCTAACATATCAACTTTTATTGTAGGTACTGTGTCATCACTCAATTATACGTGACTATGCAGATATACGCATAGGCTACAAAGGCTATATAGGCCTAGGGGCGTCCAGTCTGAGGAGCGGTTCAGATTGCACCCCTAAGGTGAAGATAAGTACATTTAAAAAATCATTCTACGGTTCTAGACAGAGCCGAGTGATTTTTAGTTGACTTTTAGGAGGTGTTTATTTTCTAAAGGACGTTTATAGCGGATTTGAAGAAGCAAGGAATACAAGAAATTGAAAAGTTAGAATCTTGAATGGCCTAATAAATATTAAAAATCCGAAATAAACCAAAATAAACCACCAAATATACAACGGCTTTAAATTCTTAAGACCCATGTCTTGTGCCTAATTTCAGCACTAGTTTTCAAAAAAAACTATAAGCGGACAATGGCCTGAAGAAGTTTGCAGTATTATTGGCGAAACGTTTGCAGTTTGTTTTTTAGAAGTTCTCAGCAGTTAAACCCATTTACTAACATTTTTTTTGAAAACAACGGCCTGTTCCCGGGTTCGTTCCGTCAAAATTTAAAAGTAACGGTTTCAGTTTTAGGCTTAGATTTTGAAAAATATTGTTTTTTCTTTCCCGTTTTCGTTTTCCGTTTGAGCTCCAGTCCCACTGCCTCTAGGTAGCATTGTGTTGCAGATGCATGCAACATTTTCCCCCGTATGTTCGTGGTGCCGAGACACAGCTGAACTTGATACACACCTTTGTGCTACAGTGCTGCTCAACAAACTAAACAAAGCGAAACGGGATTGCAATATCGACGAATCCAATAATTACCAACGTCAACGTCATTATCTGCCAATTGACGTCCACCCTAATGATCGCATCGTGTTTCCCCCATTAACGACGAATCTGATTCTCGTCATTAAAAAAACAAGAAACAAAAAAAAAACACAAATCAATGGAAATTAGTGAGCTGTTTCGAGAAAGAGCTCTTTTAAATTGCTATTCCAGTTGTAGGCTAAAAAAGCTCTTACCAAGTGCGTAGCGTAACATAAACGTGAGAATAATGGTGGGATAAATTGAATCATCCTCGCTGAAAGTATTTACCGCCTTAAAAAAGCACAGAATCTGTCATCGCTAAAAGTCTTTCGCAGCTTGCAAGATAAATCCATGAATCACGGCCACCCTGATGATATTTTGTTTTCGTTTCGTCTGTCAATCGGCCAGGGCAGCTTCTTGGATGCTGCAGCCGTCGCCAGGCGCAATGTATCCATCGACTCTGTCTCTTTCGACGCTGTCTCAAGTCGGGCCACGGCCATTACGACTGGCTGCATGTCATATTTGGTGTCATCAATCATTTAGGAGGCTGTGGAGGCGAAAGAAGCGGGTGGGGTGGTAGAAGGAGGTGGGGGCGATCGTGATACGAGGAAAGGGTGGATCTTAGATGAGCCGGGACTGGAACCCGGCACCTCCACCACGGCGGACAGATTAATATACGAATCGAAAATGCTGCGTTTTTCTTCTCCCAGCGCCCTGCCCGCTGTTTTTTTTGTTCTTTTTTGCCATGCTGGCGTCATAAATTTTATGTTTACTAGAATCGTTTTGCTAGAAACTAAATTTACATGTCAGCGAGGACAAAAAACCTTCTGACATTTTTATTGAACAATTTGTTTACACAGCGCTTCTATAAAAATGATCTCAAGACGCGAGCATGCTAAACGAAAACGATTAAGATTTTATTGGCGAGCCAATTTAATTGGCCCTTGAATCAACAGCGAAATTAGAAGTTAGCATAATACGACTCTGTAATTTGCAACAAGGTAAATAAACTTACCGACTTCACTCGCAAGATTTCTGGAACAAAGGAATTTGGTTTTTTAATTTTCAAACGACTATTAATACCATCCGAACGAACCAACATTTTTCACGTGTCTTCTTCTTTCTGGCGTTATTTTAAAATATAACCCTTTTTTCCTTCCAGATCGACAGCGACCTCGTGTTCGACGACCCTCTCAACGCCGACGTCAGCGATCACCACCGTCCCCACCACGACCAGCTTCACGTCATCAACGCTACTCATCCCAAAAAGTCCGTCGACCCCTCAGTGGTCTCCCCAGTGGCCAGTCCCATCGAAGACCTGCCCACGACGCCAACTTCCGACCGTTCCAACGACGGCATCCTCTTCAAGCTCCACAGCTTCGGCAAACGGCTAAAACGAGAATTGTTAAGCCTCCTGAGTGGAAATAAGGAGAGCGGAAGCGCGGAGAACATAAGCACGGAGAGTATCGAATCGGTGCCTGCCGTGGAGGATATAGATCTGAGCTTATCGCGATCCCGGCGGCAGTCGAAAGACTATACGGACGAGTACGAAGAGGGTAGCGACCCCGTCAACGAGCTACCGCCGAAGAGGACGCCGTTGAGACCGAGTGGAAGGGGTGACACGGACGATGACGAGGACGACATTCTGGGATCCGGGTTACCTGGACCGGATGGCGGTGGAAGCGGAGGCAGACAGATCTATGACGTCGCATCGCCGTGTGAGTAGGGAGGGCGGGGGTTCGCCGTTCAGAGAGCACTCTATCGCTGGGAGTGCCGTTTCTGTGTGTCCTCCGTTGTGTCCGCACTAACTAATCGACTTCTACTGCGAAACAATCCCTTTCACTAACACTAACGGCACAGTCACCCAGAATTTGGTGCAAATAGAGATATTGTGTGCTCAAGTTAAGTCCCATGTCGTAACCGACTTATGCTAAAACAAGTGGCAAATGGAAAATCCTACCCGAGTTTTATTTTATTTTAATGCTGCATTCAAACTATAAAGAGCCAGGGGCACCAAACTTGGTGCATTCCATTAAGAATGTAACGGGGTTTCTGACAACTTTTTTTGTCAATTTTTACTTTCATTCCTTTTTGTTAAACTCGGGTTTATTGTGGTATTATCACTTTTTTTTAACTGAAACCTGAGTTTCACAAAAACTAACGAAAATAAAACTTGAAATACATTTTGTCAGAAATCCAGTTAAATTATCCATGTTATGAACCAAGTTTGGTGTATCTGCCACTTACAGTTTGACTCCAGCAATTAAAACAATCTAAACATCGGTTGGGTTTTTCCAGCTGCCACTAGATTCACCGTGCAGTACAGCGAACGCTAGGTGCATTCTGGTAAAATGTTTGACCGAAAAAAATTATTTAGAGCACTTTAAATCACTCTAGGATTTCCGCAAAGTATCAGCCAAAATAGAATAGGGTTCACTTTTCGATGATAATTAAAAAAAAAAAGTCGAATGGAGAAGTTTTAGTCGATATATAGCCCCTGCAGATGTTAAACTTACAGTTCAAATTGTGTTGCAAGTACACGTTTTCATTGTGGTGTCCATTTTGATTATAATATACACATATCTATTATCCTTGGTGTCAAAGGTGTTAGTATCTTCGCTACCCCGTAAATAGCATGGAGCCTTTTATATTTCTCAACTTGAACTCTAAGAGAACTCAACGAGAACTCTAGTAAGCGGCTCCTAGGGTCCCTGAGGACAGTCTTAACGAATTTCCGTTTTTCACGCTAAAAATCAAATGGGAAACGGGAACTTTCTTGGAAGTAAATTCTTAGAGACTGTACTGCCCGTCAGATCCTTACAGGGGTATTTACCTGATAATAATCGGAATAATAAATGAAGAATGAAGAATAATCGGTTAGGAACTTAGGGAGGTACAATAAGAACCCAGCACGAGCTCGCGAAAAAATTGTCATAAGCGGCACTTCGATTTAGCTCCAGTCGAAAACAATCCCATCGGAGAATGGCTGCGGAGCGTTTTCGATCCATCTGGAGCTAGGAGCACCATGATAAGAAAAAAAAGTGCCCAGTGGCATAATCGCTCATCTTTTTAGTGCGTAGAAAAAAAATTATAATTCTTGAGTCGTATTTAGTTAAGCCACATTTAGCGAACAACTGACGGTTCGAGCCTTATTTTTAATATTTTCCTGTGCGTCGATCACGTCGCGTCGAGTCGCCACGCGCGATGGCCGAAATCTTAAGTATGATTTTGTTTTAAATTCTTGCGGAATGTCATTGTAGACTGTAGTGATGCAGTCAAGTCCAAACGAAACTGTTTATTCAGTGGGAAACCGCAACGTTTAAGAACGCGTCCAGGAACCGCTTGCTGCACTTCTCGCCTCGTTTCTAATGGAGGAAAAGTTATAGCACAGCTGGCTTCCGGCTCACCCTGGACGCCTTTCTCTAAAGTTGCGTGCAGCGAAAATGAGATGAGATGAAATGAAATAAGTTGAAATTTCCTATTGGTTTTCTATTAGTGTTCAGCGTGCTAAATGACTCCCAGCTCTAGCCGAGAGTCAGTATGTCGATGAAATCATGTTGAGAAAAGAAAGATGGGACGATCGAAAGCCAACTCAAAATTTCAACTTATTCCATTTAATCTCATCTCAGTGCACGAAAAGTGACAGAATCTGGGTCCCGGGTTACCGCAGCATCCCTGCTAAAGCCCCCATTCTGCAGGGCTGCATCCGGTCGGTCACGGCTCTCTTAGCACATAATATTCATCAATAGGAAATCACATTACGAGTTTTCCACTCAAATTTGGCGGAAAACCATTTGTTGCCGCACAAAGACAGAGAACAGGTGGCCCGTGTAGACTTGTTGCGCCATAATCAAACCTTTTCGCTCTAAGAGCCGGTATTACAATGTCCAAACTTCTTCCTGACTTTATCGCCCGGTCAACCTAGCGGTCTCCACGGTGACAATCAGCTTCTTTTTTTCCCAGTTCGGAGGATAAATTTTACTGGAAGAAGTTTCGCCGTTATACTATCGGTCCGTACTGTGATTCCACAATCAGAGCTTATATGGAACAAATTTGTGCCCGTGGACCACAATATAAGCCGGTTGGTTGCAACCCAAGTGGAATACGCGCTGAAGCGGACCAATCTGTAACTAAACTTACTAAAACTATACTATGCTATAACTTTACTGGAACTATTCAACGATAAAGATTCCTGTAAGCCTCTCTTTGTGTAATTTGAGACACTAGCATTACCATGTGTATATGCACACATTGTAATCTTATTTTGTATGAAGGGTTCCAATGCCACAAATGAAGATCACGGCCATGAGACGAGAAATAGTAACGCATTAAAGCTGCCGCGGTGCAAATCAAGTTTCAGTAAAAAGAGCCCAACTGCAATGGGGTGTCTTGATCTAGTTGCCTATTGACAAGGATAAGGCCAAAGTGCTTATTAAGGAGCTGCTAATGGGACATGATTTTTATTTTATTAGCGATTTTTTAATGTTTTAGTTTGTAGAAATTATTACAGTTATTTTAGCTTATAGATGAACAGTTTGCAGATTTGCTGACTGACAGTTGTAGATAAGAAGTGTTTAATACCTGCATAAGGGTCAACTTGAGACAAATAAAGATATTAGGGGAAGGGAAGCGAGACGGGAAAAATGTGCCTTCGATCTGGGAATCGAGTCCGGGATCGGAGGCATATTTTTTCCCGTTTCGCTTCCCTTTCAAAATTTGTGCCATTTGTCGAAAGTTGACCCCAGGTATGAGACAAGTCATAACTACACATCTATTCAAAATTCAAATCTGCAAATTTTCAATCAACAAGCTAAAATAGCTGTAAATGCTCATAGCTCATAGCTCTACAAACAAAAACATTAAAACTAGTTAAACGGGAGCATTTCTCCAGTTTCGCTTCCCTTCCATCTGACACTTTCTATAGTAATCCTTAACTAAAAAGTTTCGTATCGCAAAGATATTGTTACTATGAAGAATATCAATATCACTTCAAAAATACCTGCCTACTCGAGGACTCGAAACGCGGATCTCTGCCTCACATGGCCATTGCTCTACCAACTGAGCTAAGCAGGGTTCAATATTTCGGAATTGAATGATAGTTTATGAGTGGTAGAACTCACAAGGAAAATTTGAACCAAGAGGCTTTGACGTCTACTACTTGAGGTCTATCCTTGTGAGATCGGCTACTCATATATGTTAATTCACTTCGGAAATATCGTACTCTGCTTAGCCTAGTTAATAGAGAAATGACCATGTAAGCCAGAGATCTGGGGTTCGAGTCCTCGAGTAGGCAGGTATTTTTGAAGTGATATTCTTCACGTTAATACTAGCCGTGAAAATGGCTTTAAATTAGTAATCTTTGACAAATTGTTACTATCATCCGTAGTGCCCATGTTCCGACGCCATTGTTGCTAATTGCGCTTGTCGCTTGTCCGCGCAGACTACTTCCGGATCACGGTGACCATCCACGAGCCATTCCAGGTCGACTTGACTAGCCGCGAGAGCGCCCTCTACAAGCAGATCTCGACCGATCTGGCCGAAGCAGTCGCCGAACTCTTCCGCGACTACCCGGGCCGACAGGAGGCGACGGTCATCAACATTCAGTAAGACACCCAGGGTGGTCAAGGGGACGGTATACAGTGATTGATTGATTATGTGGTGTTTAACGACGCACTGTAGTGGCACTGGCTCTTAGGCACTGGGCTATTGGCGTCGGTGAATGATAGGGTGATGATGAACCTAACAGGGAAGAGGGGAAACCCGGTGCCGGCACGTAGCCTACTTCTGTCGAAAAACACTAAGGTGACCACTTCTTAACGTCACTTCCAAAGGACGGTGCAACTCGAACAGCATGGGATTCCTCCAGTAATCCGTACTGCCGAAAGAATGATGGCAAGGGGGAGTGAAGCTGCTGCACTAGCTGTCAACCATTCAACCTCACTCCCGAAAAGAAATGGACCCGAGTATGAATGGTCACCCATCCAAACTCTGGTCCATCGAAATTTTGCGTAACTTTGGTGATCTCAGGAGAACCGGTGTATCCAACATGCCAAACCGTTTGGTTACGGTATGCAGACCAAGGGGCAAGGAGAAAGGGGATTAGAGTCAAAACGGGACATGTCCACCTCATACATGTTTGTTAGCTTTTATTTCCGATGTTATTAGAGCGAGTCCGCGAAGCATCTTCCATTCAACTCTTATGGTATAAAAGTTTCTTGGAAAAGGGAAGCGAAACGGGAAAAATGTGCCTACGATCCGGAAATCAAACCCGGGACCCCGCGATTCTCGGTCGAGTGCACGTCCAACTGAGCTTATCGGCACAAATTGTGCGACGCTTGTGCTAATTGCACAGGTTTCTTTATTTGTTTGTGTTTGTTTTTGTTGTTGTTGACGCCCCACAGGCCAAACGAAATGACCGATCGAGCTGATTCTTTTTGTGAACACCGGCCCTAGGCTAGCTTACATCTGCCTATTTTTTGAGCCCAATCGGTGTAGTAGTGGTTTAAAAAACTCTAGTTTTGAAATCGAAAAAATCCCTTTGATTCACATAGGAAAGTTTTAATAATAGAAGTTTTTACATAGCTACTACAGAACGAATCCTCCTGTATTAACGTTGAATTTGATAAAAGCAACGTTGTTGTGTATATTGAAAAAAAAAAACGTCTTAAGATTTATCATGCCGAAAAAGTCGCCGCGAGCTCATTCAGCGTGACACAAAAGGGAAATGAATTGCGTTACAGATGTTCAGAGCCATCAATTAGTGTTTTCAAGGTTTTTGTTCTGCTTTGAATGGGTTTTGGCCTTGAAAAGGGCCTCGACCCACAACGTTTAGATGACGATAGCGTCGTCGTGTAAAATCTCAATTGTTGTAAACTGCATCATAACGTGTAGATTACGCAACTAATTCCTCCACGTCTTGTTCCACCACAGGAAGACGGACAACCTCTTCTTCTCGAAGGTGACCTTCGACCTCGCCTCACAGGGCAACGACGACGTCACTGCCATCCGCGAGAAAATCCGCAGTCAGATCGACTCCCAACGCCGCCTAGGCAGCCTCGAAGCAAACCTCGAGAACTTCTCCTTCCGAAGCTTTGGAAGTAAGCAATCACCCTCACCACTCCACGACGTCGACTTAGGCATCGCCCTCGCCTATCTATCCTCGACGAAGTCGACGTAGGCAAACTCCCTCGTGTTTCCACTCTCTGCGCCTCTCTACTCACACCTCAACGTAGATCAACACTCTAGCGCTCACCTGAACGTGGGCAATCGCCCTCGCGTTTGCACCCTCCATGACGTTGACGAAAGGTCCTCATTCCATCCTCGACTCGACGTATAGGCAATCGCCCTCGCGTTTGCACCCTCCATGACGTTGACATCGTCCGTCTCCAGAAGGTGGTGAAAAAGTTTGGCAACGGCAACGTCCTATGTCATATTCCGTACGTCGGCGTTTGGGAGTTTTCTAAACGAAATCGTCGTTTCTGAGATTTGCCAAAGCTTGTTGTGGCATTTGTGTGCAGGGATCTTGGCAACAGAGGTGCTTTGAAATGCTGATCGTTGCACATTACTCTGGTCAATGGCAGGGGAGGTTTTATGGTAAAAACATAAGCAAACCAAATATGATCAGCCCAGGAGGGGGGCATACTAATTTATCCCAAATTTAGATGTAATTTTTACGCAAACCAACATATTATCGTACGTTTTTCAATGCATTTAAAAATTCTCCATGCCCTACAGTTAGGTTAGCGTTAGTCACCCAACCAAGATAACTGCTTCGACTACTTTATCAATAATCACAAGATACTGTTGAATGTTTGGGGTATCACTTGCCAGGTGGTTAAAAGCATTGACAACATTATTCTTGCGTGGCAATCTTGTGATGCATCTATGTTATGATACAACTCACATGAACATACAGAAAATAAAAAACGCAACAAGAAAGTGTGTGGGGAAGGGCCAATCAGGGAGGGGCTCTGTCAGCATTCGCGGCTGTGCTGACAGCTAAATCCACCCGTGGCCACTTAGAGATGGAATTGCAGCACAAGGGCCCGAAGTAAAATTAAATTCGCATTCATTCTACAAGCAAGACTCAGATATATTGGGATTGTCAACAAGCTAGCTATTGTCACTGACGACGATTGTCGTGGAAATACTCCGAAAAATCGTTCCATTTCACTTCCTGTCACGATCACATTATCATTTCGATTTTGATTCGTTACCGATTTTTGTCATTTAGTTCTTAGGCACACCAGTAAGAGGTGCACATTAACATGCAGCACATATTATATTTATATTCTTTCTTAAAGCAACTTACGAAAAAAGTAGGAGTAGATACTAGAGTTTAATTTCCATTGCAAATGACTTATTTTTTGTGTTCTGTTTTTCTGTTTTTTTTTCTTCCCAACACAATTTACCGACCCGCACACACAAAACTTTTTCTTTTCTTTCCTCTCTGTCTTCATTTGCATCCCAATTTCACGCGTTTTTTGCCGAAATTATTCCTCAATTGTGATCCTTTAATCGGCCCCTTCGTTGTCACGTCCCGTCTCTACTTTTCTCAACTTATTTCTCTCCTGTAATCCTCGCGCAAATAATTCACACACTTCAACTTCTCTAACGTGTCGTGCTAACACATAAACACCCAAAACTACCCAACTACCTAACTCTCGAACGCCTCAAAACATCCAAACTTCGACCTGCAACCATTTCCCTTGGCTTTCGACATTGTATTTTCGCTCCTCGCCTCTTCATATCCATCCTACATGTATTATAATTTCTTTCCGCGCACCTTCGCCCCTAACTTTCGCCACCCGTCCATCCTCCGCCCGCCGCCTCCAGAGTCCGCGCAGCCCCCGCCTTCCTGCAACGGGGTGTCTTGTCGGAGCGGCGAGTGCCTCCCCCACGACGCCCGATGCAACGGCCGCCCGGAGTGCGCCGACGGTTCCGATGAGCTGGGGTGTCCGATTGAAGACATTCTCGTCAACACTACATCGGTGGTCAAACGTGAGTGTCCAAGGGATGATCCTGTTGTGCGACCGGTGGAGGCTGTTGGAATACCGAACCTTTAATTTTAGTCGATGACATATTATTAGGAACGAGCTAGTGGATAAAGCTCATTTATTTAATTGAATTGATCACAGCGTTTCGGTCAAATAAAAAAACAGACCGTCTTCAGGTGAAACACAGGGATACTTTGAAGTGGTGTGTTTCAACTAAAGACGCTCATATTTCTTTTATGTCACCAAAATGTTGTGGTTAAATACATAACATATACGTTTGTCATCCACATACTTTTCACTTTTTTAAGGAAGAATACCTCACATCTCTGATACAATAGAAGTTTAGAGTCGCCGTGGAGTTAGAAGGTTGTGAAGAGGCCTATACGGTAGGGCAGTAGCCAACAATTTTACACGGAATTTGGCGCTTAGCGACCATGTTAAGCCGTCAAACAGTGATGTCTAGAGGCTGTACAGAGAGCTGCAGACCAGATTGATGGCTATTCCTCTGGTTTGTAGATTCCTCTTCATGCCACTTTGTACCTCCACGAATCGCTGGTAATGGTGAAGAAATATGGTGCTGTTTTCTGGTCGTTGTCGGTTTGCACTCTGGTTTGATAGAATTTCGGCCCTGAAACTAGGGGCTTAGGGGCTAGAGAACCGACAGGGGCTTGTCAATGGTCGACGTTTACTCCGTGTTGACATGGACTTCTACAGGAGAACAGGGCCGAAATTCTATCTAACTAAAGCGCGAACCGTAAAGTACCAGAAAACATTTTCCAACGACTCTGAACGTCTCCATTCTTTCCAAATATGGAGTTATTGGCAGTTGATTTCAATGCTGATTCATCAGTTTACGTACTTAAGAGGGGCGATGGCTTTATGGCAATTACGCCATTCAAAGCTCATAAGGAATTGTTAGTCGGAAAAAAAACCAAAGAGCACAATCCATTATTTCTGTCCATAAAGGAATCAAGACTCTGGGGGACAATGTAAAAACCAAGAATTAGTATAAGCTACAAAAGTTCGGAATGGTGGTGACTTGAGTTTTGCCTCCTTCTGGAAGGTAGTAGTTTTTTCTTCTGCTTCGCTGTACGAGAGAGAGTACGGAGAAAGGCCTTTCGGTTGCGTTTAGCCATCTCTGGTAGTAGCCGCTATTAAAAGACTGGCATCCAAAGATATCGACAGTCTCTTTGAGAAGGTCAGCGATATTAAGCGACCCCACATGAGACAATCTCTTTTTTGTTGAAGAGATGGTAATCTCACAAAAATGATGACATTTCTGAAAATCCTTTAAATGGTGGTGGATTTATTGTTTGAGATGTGCTTTGCTCTCAAGGTTTGGTGTTATGGTTAACAAAATAACACTTTGAGTGAATTTTTCAATTTGGAATTTTTGGCCGAATGAATTAGATCAGTAGATGGATTTTTACCATCCTTGCGAACTAAATCGGTGAAAACATTTTTCGAAGTTTTACTGTAGTTCCATAAACTCATTCACAAATGAGGAATTTACATCAAATATAGTTTGGTGCTTTATAATCTAGTCGATTTCTAATCCTAATGTTTGTTTCAGCGACTTATAAAACTTTTGTAAATATTTGTACACTTTTTTATGTCTGTGTGGTTTGTACATTTTTATTTCTTTATTATTATTTTTTTAAAAGCACTACGTTTTTAATTGTTGTACATAACAAGTGATGTGTCACACGCATACGCAAGTGCGCGTAGTCTAACGCTGCTTCGGTTGTGCACATAATGGTGGATGTTTGTGCGTTCCAACGTGCTCGCGTGCGTGCGTGCGTAACGCGTGTAAATACGGAAGCTAACAACGCATCATCGATGTCATCTTCGCTGTGTCGTCAAGAATCTCTCTTTGTCAATCTCTCCGTCCGTCAATACTCGTGGCGTCAACTTAGCCCTCTCTCCGAGCTCCGTAACCAATCTTGCGACCTAACTGCATGGGACCCGTACTTAAGAGTATCAGTTTTCATCTTTGCACGAATTTCGTTTAATTTTGCCGTTTATGATCTGTTCGCACTATTTTCCGCTTTGGGCATGATATTTCGGCGTGGTGTGAACCAAATTTGAATGCACATATCGGACTGTTTTACAAATCGTGCGTCCCCAAAATGCATCGTTCTTGTAACCCTCCGTTTCTTTCAAGAGCATTGCCTGGAAAAGCCGAAACAAATTCTCCGGCTCTGAACATTACCACATTTGCCGCCAACGCTCAATATTTTTCTTGCTCAATTAATTCCCCCTAACGATGCAGCTGGTGCCGCATCTTCTGCACCTGATACCCCTGGGCTCGCAGAAACATAGTTATTGTCAGTGCCCCCCCCCCCCCCCCCCCCCCCCCCCCCTTACCGCCCCGCCTCTTGCCGTGCATTCATCTTTGTTTTGACAGTCACATTTAAGAAATAGGTCACTCTTTATCTACAATTGCACATTTGACCTACTTAATTTCTGTTCCATATTATTGCCCTTTTGCTTGCATGTGTATTGCTTTCTTTGGGTCTCCGTTATGCTTTTTGATTGAGAATGGTTACCCTCATGAATCAAACTGTGATTTATTGTTTGTTTTTGTTCTATTGTTTCACCTTTGCATCAACCTGTTGGCCTGTATATTTTATTTGTGTGTCATTGCCTGAATTTCCCACCCTCTTGCTCGTGTTTTCTATTACCTAGTGCCTGTAAGGAAATTAGTAAACCCAAATATTTGGATTTGCACCCTATCTGGAACGATCACAGTCCAGGTGCCTCTTTTTATCGTTGGCATCGTTACCATCACCATGGCGACAGCCACTCACATACTGTGTAGTTAATACTCATCGTAGAAAATGATCTCTTAGGTTTGGGCAAAAAGTATTCTTACGCCGGGCATTATTTCGTTAGTTTTTCTTGTACTAAAACTTTCCCCGAGATCAAATCTTATTGACATGCCCAGGAGTTGATTGGCTGTAGTTATGGTTGTCCCTAAGTTCTTTGATGATTAAACTCCAAAATAGTAACACCTGATCTGTGGGTCAATTTTACAACGTCCGGTTTAGTCTTTACCGGAAGGTTACCCGTTCGCCACGGTGACTGCCGTGGCAACTGAACCAGGCATTGTAAAACCGCCTGTTGCATGCTGGAATGTCCTCCACGCAACTTCACCCCCCCCTCCCCCATAAGCATGTGCTTGACGTGAACCCTAGAAGTCCATCCTGCACCCCTCACCCGGCCCGACTAACGAAGTGACGCCCCCATCGCCCCCCAGCCCCCGTCGAGTCGGTGCCGACAGTGGATGCGGAAGACCGGTGTCGTGCCGACGACAAAGTGCGCTGCGCCGACGGTACCGTCTTCATCTGCACGGTCCAAGTGTGCGACGGAAGTCCAGACTGTCCGGGAGGAACCGAAGAGGTCGACTGCCCCAATGGTGAACAACTCGTACTTTTCTCCGTAGAGCCACGGTGGAGGGAGCTTTTTGTAGGGCAGGCGGACGTTGAAAGGCCTGATGCGATTGTGTCGAGTTGTCGAAAGGGATGTCATTCTTTATCTACCTACATAATGAGTGCATTCGATAATTTAACGTGATCAACATCGATTTGTAGGTAGATAACGGGTGACATCGATGCCGAAAATTTAACACAATTCACCGCCTGGGCGGATGGCGGCTGATAGGATGACAGATCAGCAAAATATACTCGGTGCAACGACGTGAACTACTGGCTTTCGTGATTGCGTGAATTGAGTACTCTCTCTCTCCCTGATAAATACACGTATAATTCGTTTAGTTGACTAAAGTAATTTCATTCCACTCACTCTTTGAACTGAGTGTGTGATTCGTTTTAATTGAAACACAATATGTGGAACAGGGGCTATTACAGCGAAGTCCCAACTCAGTGCATACAAATTATTGTGCACGAAGGGTTGGTTTTTCGATGGCCAGTTAAGAATTTAACAATCCGTTACGAAAAAGATAATTGGCAACCGATTGGCTGTTCTCATAGTAAAACCAAGTTAAGGATTGTTAGGTTTTAACGGGCCACTGAAAAACTAGCCCTACAAAGTTGTAAATATTTCAAACTTAAAGCCATTTTCACGGCTAGTTTCCTCGCGAAGACTGTTAATATCTTTTAAATTAAGTTATGTCGCTTAAAATTCAAATCACTTCCATTTTGAAGTGATATTTATATTCTTCCATCCTCAAAATTATTTGTGAAGAGCGTTCTGCGGATGCGTTTAAAAATTGGTCGCTAATTTCAGCAAGTATTTCATTTCAATGGCCCGAATAGACACAGCAATGCGAACAACAAATTATTATTGCACCCCTCATACAAATCGTCCATGTCTGGCAGACTGTAGAAAGAGTCCAGTATTTGCCAATGAGTGACAAACATGAAATGGAATACGTACAACCAAGAAATAATCGTAAATTAGTCGATACAAGAGACAGTAAATCACTCTGCTGTTTTGAAACTCATTGAAACCAGTCATATCTATCTTTCTCTCCCAGCGACCGATTTCTGTTTCCTTGCGTGTACGTGTTTCGATGTTTGCATCAAAGAAAGTTTATGACTGATCGACAATAATTCAATTTCTCGGTTATGCAGTCGACTGTTATTGAATTCCAGGAAGGTAGGTAATGCAATTTCAGTGATAAGAAAACGGGAGCCATGCGGTGGCGCCTTGAGTCGATAGTAGCTAGTCTGTGAACTTGAATGTTACTTGATCGCAATTCGCGGGGTTCGCGCCGATACCCCTGTTCAGAATTTCAAATCTTCAAACGGTGGATACTGTTGTTGAAAAGAGCATGCCGGCTTTTCGAAAGGCTATATACTGGTGACAGTTATTGAAAATACGCAATATGTCAGCATGCAGAAGTATTTTTTAGCGTTAGCTATAACTTTCTTGCGTAAACCTGAAGACCGTGCGTATTGACGACTTGGAATGTTTGTTTGATCATTTCGATAACAATAAAGCAATTGTTAGCGTCGTAAACATTTACAAGCATTAATAGACCATTTTCATGATTGCTATTCTAGAGTCAATAAAGACGCTAAAAATTTGTTTGGTAACCATTCCTAATGGGGTACGTTTTCATCGAGTACTTTAATGACTGTAGGATGACAAACATGAAAATCGTCTATACAAAGCCTTGAAGGTTTGCAGGTTTGCGCATGAGAAAGCTTAAGGACCCAGGCTGGGGTGGAAGCCTTACAAGAAATAGCCAACCCTTCTGGAACACTAGCCGAAATCACTAGACATCAAGAAAAGTAGATGAGTCTGACGAAGTCTTCTTAAATTCCTGGTAAGACATTAAGTCAAGAAAAAAGCCTTTGCTCATAGGAAGCTTTTCAACAACCACCCTTCATTTATATAGCAATGGCCAAGGCAGGATATGAAGGTATTATAAAATTCAGGAAGCGCTGTTGTAAGGGTTGTTGGGCCATTACTCTTAGACAGTTTAGAAGTGGCAAATACATAGGGGACGATGAGCGTTACGGTTGACATTATACATTTTTAAATCGAGAGTTGTTATCGGCATTACGGTTACCAAGGGCTTGGTAATTTAAGACCAACACCAAGGAAACGAACAAGAAATTCTTTCAGTCAAGCTGTACACTAGAGTAATTTGTGTGGCTGTGTTCAACTTCCATAAATTCTCTCAGTTATACGCTTGGAACCGAAATAGATCGCCTGAAGCAATCCTCTCTACATTATATCACACAGTTATTTAAATTCCGTGACTAATTTAGCTAATGTAAAGAAAGACAGACGAGTAACGACTGTCTCTCTACTATGATTGTCTGATCCCATTGTTGGACGTGATCTCATCCCCGTCCTCCACGGCAGTGGGACAACAATTGAACGACGATGACATCACTCGAGACTCCAAGTGACATCATTTGGCAGCGAATGTAACGCGATAGGTGTGTCACTCCCATCGCCATGAAAGCCATTATTACCACTCAGACAGTTTATTAAGTCACGTTGTTTGTTCGAACGCTGATCTATTTGCAATGTCAGTTTGAATTCATGTCCGTGGGTATGATTCATCCAAGTCCAATTAAAATATCGGACGTTTATTATAGAACTGCTATCTACATCGGATTCAATGTTTTCAGTTAGCAAACATACAAAAGCTCAGATATCCATCTGTAAGGTAATATGTGTAAAAGAAAAAACCGTTGACCTTAAATCGGTCTTGAATGAATTGCAGTTAGAAGCACAATTTAGTGTCAAATTAATTTAAACGAGAATATTATCTCTTTCTTGACCTATACTCTCTCTAGAATAGCGTAGGATGGAACAATATTTATGCACCCAAGGCCATATTGCATAATTATTTCTATTTTATGATACAGTCATGTTTACCTGTGGGTGTTTTTCCAGTAAATTAACAAAAATGTGTTTTAAATTAATGAAAATTCAAAGAGCAAAGAAATATGACATCATCATGGACGACTAGATAAAAAGGAATTCCAGAGTCAAGCAATACGGTGGGATCAAGCTTTTCTTATGACGTTAAAAATCCCACAATTTTGATTACCTCTGGAATGCTAGTGGTCCATAGGCGTCTAAACAAACCGTCGTCTGGGCCAATAAACTACCGCTTCCTCGTGGCCAATCACGAGCGGCCACGTGACGATGTCGCGGACCACCAGCTGACCGACGCCTCGTTGCCCCGGGTTCCAGATTGTGCCGAGGGCGAGCTCATGTGTGACGTCACCCGATGCGTGCCGGCGCACGCGCACTGCAACGGAGTTCCCGACTGCTCGGACGGTACCGACGAGACGGGATGCCGCGCGCCGGAACCACGTGAGTCAAAAGAGCAATCTTCCTTTCACTCGGCATGTCGGAACCACGCTAGTCAAAGCGTTCACGATCAAAATCTGCGTCAAAATCAAAATAATGTTGGTTTCACCTGTTTAAAAGTCGACATGCTAGACAATTCAACCACCACAGGACCCCCTTTGTGTAACTTTCAGTGCAGGGAATTGAGACAGAGTGCAGTGGAGCTGAAATTTGGTTTCGGTTTTCCGTCTGTGTGTTTCGGGCGAAATCGTTCCGTTTTTTTTTAGCGACGAACTGCGAATCTCGTCCAGATTCGGAATCATTGCGTCCGATAAACGCTTTCCCAACTGAACTCAATGGAAGTCAAAACAAAATTTCGACTCACTTCATGTGCATCGCATTTCCGTAGCGTGGCAAGTTATAGACAGAGTTTGCGGCCTTCTTCCCGACACCACACGGGTAGCTTGTACCAAGGTAGCAAACGTTGAGCATGCACCAGTGCCAGATGTACGCATAGGCTTTAGACTTTAGAGGCTGCCGAGGCCTTGGAGCGCCAAGTCTGAGGGGGTGCCAAAGATTGCGCCCCTAAGGCGTAGATAGGTACGTTTAAAGTGATTCTAGCGTGGATTAAAAACGTTTGGAATGTGTTCAAAGATCCATTTTTAACTGTGGAAATAAACGCCATAAATCGGCCGTGTTTGAAGGCTGAAAACCGATCCGAGAAAATTTAGTTTCCTTATGAAATTTAGTTTAACTTATTCTGTAATGCAAGAGGATTTCACTTCTAGCCGCCCCATTACGATCGGACAAACGAGGACCGTAATCAATGAGAACTACATTGAGTCCACGCACGGGAATT